>CAJUYH010001901.1:0-44411 GCA_910591685.1 Galerucella tenella
TTTATAATGAGATCATCAAGAGATTTATTTGTTCTCTACTGTTCCTTGGTACGTTCCAATGTGGAGTACAATTGTGTTGTGTGGAATACGTTACGAATGACTTAGTGTTCAAATAAAATATTTACCGCCTAACGCACATATCAAAGTAAAGCTTTATTAACAGTATTAGATTGAAAACACTTTTTAACTTTCTTACATGTACCTACTATTAAAGGCGTAATTGATTGTCCTTAGTTGTTAGCACTCATAAACTTTAATTTTAATGTTCAAAGAACTAGAAATAGCGGAATATTTAATATTACATTTCATCCAAAATATTACGAAAATGGAATGACCATTAAATAAATAAATAAATTTGACTTTTAGAATATTTAACTTAAAACCATGCTTAAAACATTCAACTTTCAAATTCCATCTGTTGACACATCCTTCAGTTGATCGATAATTTTTACACCATACAGTGTTGTTTTTTCATCTTCTCGCATAATTTCCTTAAAAATCGGTAAAATTGTGACAAACTTTGCATATATTGTGTAATAGTAACAACTAAGAAATTATTTCGTATATTAAACAATACATATGACTAGAAATCGGTTAATCGACAACGAACACGTGTGAAATTTATGTAACAGTGCAGTGGCGGCTCGTGGTAAAAATTTTAGGGTGTTCTGCAATTTTAAAAAAAGTTGACTTTGTAAGGAGATTGTCTCCCATCGATTTTATCGTCCATTTTTCGCCTTCCGTGCTAAAATTTTGGATTTTTGGAACGATTCTCACAAGAAAAATAAGATTCACGCATTAAGCACTACTTCGCTCCGATTTCATTATGTTTCTGTATATTCAACCAATAAGCCAAATCTAATTGAGCCATAGTATAAGTTGACCCTAATAACGTAAATTCCATACAATGGGCTCGTTTACTAAAATTTTTAAATAACTTTTAACTGTCGTAAAATAATGTATTAAAGATAAAAATATAATTCTGAAAATTTCATGTCAATAGAATATGTCGTTCTCCTAATACAACCAATTAAACAAGCATACCGTAGCGGGGCGAAGACTATGACTGTGACGTCACCGCATATGAAAGTTAATGTGCACAAACATTATGCTTCTAACTGTAACATGCCTCGCATAGAATCTATTTATTTTGTATTAGGTACTTCTTACAAAATTTTTAAATGCGTGGACCTAATTTTAAAAAAGCATACTCATTAAATGTTCCAGAAGTGGACTTGCTAATGATTATGGAGTTTTTCAATCAAAAACACGAGTTTATTATATTATAATTTTATACTATGTGACACATCGTTTTTTGCAATTTTCGGGCCAGAAAGATTAAAAATGTCAGTATTTTCATAAATACATGCTCTCTCAAATGATATACAGGGTGATTCCAGGGGTTTTATTTTATTCCTGGTCTGGTGGACAAAGTTACGGAGATAACGGTTAATCAAAACTTTGAAGAGAGAAGTAAATAAATTTATTTTATTAGCTGGAATGATACCGAGCATTAACTAAACTCAAAATGCTACAAAGTTGTTTGTACTGTTTTAGTGTTTGCAAAAATAGACGAAGCTTAGTGTTATTGTCCTGCTTCGGAGGGAGGCTGTAAGCATGTTATTGCTTTTCTCATGCGGCTCTATCGTAGGAGGCAGGAGCCATCCACTACGGAGACATGGTTATCTTTATCATCAGCTGAGACCTTTAAAAAGTTTATAACTACCATGGTCTTTGGAAAGAAAAAAAATCAAGCGGTGATCAATGATAGTCTTTCAGAACACCTTGAAGAAGTAAAAAAAAGATAAATTACGAATAGTAGGCTTAGATATTACAATACTGAAGACGTACTTGAAATTCTTGAAAAACGAATTCCAAAAGATTGGAATTTTTTCAACTGAAGACTGCCCAATTATAGGAGCTTCTCCAGATGCTATTTTTGATGAATGTGTAGTGGAAATTAAATCACCAATTTTGAAAAGAACAAGGAAGACATATTTTGATGAAGCAGGTGGTATCAGATATAAAAATTTATACATCAGATTCAGATGCACATGCACCTCACTGGTAAAAAAAGCGATATTTGTTGAGCTGATCCGGACTTTAAATCAAATTAAATAATTTCTTTTGAAACATACAATATATGCCAGTTTTGTTGATGATCTACTGAAAAAGATTACCTGTTTTTTGGAAAAAAGTAATATTTAATAAAATTTAATTTGTGAAGAACTGATCCATTATTTTATTGAATAATTTTTGAACATTAATAACACCACAAATTATAAGAACAATATTATCTACGTAGGTATTTTAGAAAATTTAGAATACAAGCTTGTGGTTTTCTATAACCCTCTCAATATGGATTCACAACGTATTTTATAAGGTAATTTATAACGAGTTAACCAAAGAAACTTTGTTCAGGACAAGACACAGAATATATACCTTTGAAAAAGTGGATAAATTTGACTATTTAGGAGTACTAATCACTAACAAAAGTGATGAAACTCTTGAAATAGAAAAAAGATTATCCAAAGGAAGTAGATCACTTGGGGCACTAAATTACCTATTGAAGTCAAAACAAATATCAAAAAAAGCTAAAATGAGAGTATATAGAACGATTATACGACCGACGGCACTCTACGGATGCGAATCGTGGATTCTAACCAAAAAAAATGAAACAAAGATTGAAATATGGGAAAGAAAAAGTACTGAGGAAGAATTTTCGTGTCTTTTTATTTTCAAACTCAAATACTCTAGATTAGCGACACTTATTTCCGTACAAACTTCATCGCCACCAAAAAGTAAGCAGAGAAAACAATATAAAGCATTTTCTTCGTTCCATCCACAGATCCATGCGTTTTTTTGATAAATATCTCTTTATTTTCTTGAATTTCTTATTCTTAAATTTTTTGGGTGCTCTGCATGACTGTAGCGCTTATGTACTATCCGCCACTGTATTTTCGTGAGACATGACCTTTTCGAAAACGTCCTTATGAAGAATGGGATTTCTTACGTAACGTCTTTCAGAATGAAGCAGATGTTCATAATATTTTTTCATTTAAATCGCACCTTTGAAATTATTTAATTAGCTCCGTTTAAACTTTGTTGGTGAATGTTGCTTGTTCATGTATAATGACGTACATTATTCACCAGTTAATAATAGGTGTGGATAATGAAAAGATCACATATTGAAAACTATTCAAATATATATACAAATGACACAATATATTAAATAAAAATTTTCACCGCGACGGGGATTCGAACCTATTTCTAAAATTCCTCACTTCACTAAAAGTCATCTGGCTATTAAGATATGTTATGTATCGAACACCACAATGGAAATATTATTTCCACCATAAATACATCCACAGTTCCCGGTTATCAATTTTACAAATGGCACAAATGTAACTGTAGACATAAATAATATTATTCCTCATAAACAGTTCTGCATGTTCTAAAATCTAAAATACAATTATCAGATATCAATTTTTTTTAGTATTATACGAGGTTTATCAACTTTACTCAGGGGAAAAGTACCTTTAAATTTGACAATATCGAACAATGTTATAAATAAAAGTTGGTCAGAATTGAAAATTACATTCTAGTATACGATTACATCCATTTATATGAAAAAAAAGTATTATTTTTTGAAATGTATTTCATACACATACAATTGATGAATTTATTTGACGCCATATTGCGGTGGATCGATTGTAGTGCTATCTAGCGTCACGTATTGAAAGTAGGTAGAGTAGGTAGAAAACTGGGAAATCAGAAACTGTAATTAGTGTACAGCTATCTACTTTTAAATCACTTAGTAATGTCAATGTTGTCATGTTCCAATTATAAACTAACTAGATATTTCAGAGTTCCTGTAAAAAACCAAGACGCACACCTTAAATATGTTTGTGGTATTATGAATATTATGTTTTCGTGTACATTTTAAAATTATTAAGCTTATACATAATATACCGGGTGGTGACTCGACCTTAGGACCATAGGATTTTAACATGGGAAATCAGAAAATCCTAAATATTTGCTTCCCAGCAAAAGAGAACCTAATGAAATTTTGTGTGGGCGTAAAGTACATTATTTCTGACAATATTGTCATAAAATAATCAATGTTTAATAGCAAATAAGTTCAAAAATTAAGAAAATAAATTTAAAAAAACAACCTGTCATTAAAGTACTTGAATTTGACAATTGCCGTCGGAGTCGGTTATAGCGCAGAGATAGGAGCGGTTGGTTCCTACGCGGATGGCCCGGGTTCGAAACTAGCATTATATCTCTTTTTTTTATTCTTAATAAAATTTTGTTTTTTATAGTTTTTTAAATAAAATAATTTTATAAGTTGTTAAAATTTTAAAACGATAAAATAAGTTTAGTACGATATTATTGTAATGTTAACAGCTAGATTATCTTGGTTTTTGTTTAGCGAATTATGGTGATTTGTTTGAACATTTACTCTAGACGCATAATTTTCTTACAATTAGTTATTATTCTTTTACTCTTCGTTTTTTAGTTAATTTCATTAAATCTGTTTTCTGTGATAACATGCTTAATTTATTTTATCGTTTTAAAATTTTGATAACTTATAAAATTATTTTATTTAAATAAATATAGAAAACTAAATTTTATTAAGAATAAAAAAAGAGATATTATGCTAGTTTCGAACCCGGGCCATTCGCGTAGAAACCGACCGCTCCTATCTGCGCTATAACAGACTCCTACTGCAACTGTCAAATTCAAGTACTTTAACGCAGGTTGTTTTTTTAAATTTATTTTCTTAATTTTTAAACTTATTTGCTACTGAACATTGATTATTTTATGGCAATATTGTCAGAAATAATGTACTTTACGTCCACACACAAAAATTTCATTAGGTTCTCTTTTGCTGGGAAGCAAATATTTAGGATTTTCTGATTTCCCATGTTAAAATCCTATGGTTCTAAGGTCGAGTCACCACCCGGTATACTAGAAAAAAAGGTTTCTTACAATTGTGTACTTTATTTGTTTTGAGTTAAAAACATTAATATTTATTATTTGCCACACTTCTATTATGGACAAAGATAAAAGTGTCACAATGTTACCAGCGCGTGGCCCTTTTGGAAAACTGAAACCTTGGTATTGCTGGTTTTGTGATACTCACTTATCTTTCTCCATAATAAAAGTGTGTCGATTGCCGAACAATAAATAGATAATGTTCTCAACTTAAAACAAACAAAATACACAACTTTTCCACTTTTATTAACATCACAAATATATTTAAGGTGTGTCTCGGGTTTCCACAGGAATGCTGTAATATCTAGTTTGTTTATAATTGAAACATGGCAGCATTGACATTTTTAAGTGATCAAAATGTAGATGGTGCCACATTAATTACCCTAAGTAGTTACCTATTTTTCTACCTCAGGCCCACTTTCGATAAGTGCCGCTAGATGGCACTACAATACGATCCACACGATCCACCACAGTATGGCGTCAGCTGAAACCATCAATACAATAACAATGCAAATTTTACTGTAGCTACGTGTAATCTAGGATGCGCTGAAAAACTAGTGAATGTTTGATGACTACAAATGTTCGACAGTAACAGTCAGAACGTGTTAGAATTTTACGAAAATATTGTAGCTTTATTAAGAAAATAGAAACAATATTAAACAAGCACAAAACCCCTATTTTTTCAATATAAATGGATACAATTGCATATTTGAACGTAGTTTTCAGTTCTGATCAACTTTTTCCAATACTATTTTTCGATATTGTGAAATTTAAAGGTAGTTTACTCTTGAGTTAAATTCATATTTTTTGACAAACCTCGTATGATACTGGAAAAAATTGATATCTGATGATTTTATTTCAGGTTTTGGAACATGTAGAATATTTTATGAGAAATAAGTTTTTTTCCAAAAATTGATAATACAAAAGTTTCCCATATGGTGCGAACTTATTGTGGACATATTGTATCATCTGTTCAATAACATAAGAAGTAATTAGTAGTTTTTTGTAATAAACTATATTGTTTTAGTTTGACGAAAATTTATACCTAAACAGGTAATTCATAGTCGTGGACAAAATATAGTATTCTACTCGCATATAATGGCTATTATTCATTCATGTGTTTATTTGTCTAGCGTATCACGTGCAAATTGAATGATCTCGGCAAGTGGATAAGGTTGGACAGGACGTATTCTGTTCCCTACTGCTAGCATTTCAATGCGAGTCGTCCAATACGCAGCCGACTTTTAATAGATCACGAGTGGTCTTTGTTTATTACTATCACTTTAAAGCGTTAACAATACATCAATTAATACGACGAATGACAGAAAAACACCACATTTCTATCTAACGACTTGTTGGTGAGCCAATCACCATACAGACCAGAATTGTACCCAAGTATATATGCAGGTGTCTATATATATTTTTTTTGTTTCAGAATGAAAGCTGTGTTAGGACTAATGTTAATAGCCACGGCGCTAGCCTATCCTCTAGCGGAAAATGGTGAAAAAGTCGCTGAAATCCTACCCACCTTAATCCCAGATCAACCCTTATTAATATCAGGACAACAGCCACAAAAACAAGAAATTTCACCAGCCAACGATTCCGCGGAATCCGCAGAAAGTGAAGAGTCAGCCGAAAAAAAATCCAGCGAATCATCATCCAATGAGAAAGATTCAAACGAAAAACCCGAAGAAAAACTAGACGAGAAAAAAATCGAAGAACCCATGAAAGAAATCATCAAAGAACCAATCGCAGAAGATTCAAGACCTATAGAAGCTCTACCTTCCTTAAAATCCGTTCCTACAGCTGTTCCAGAAGAGCCTAAAGTTGTAGACTCGGTAATATCACAAATCGCAGCCAAGGCAATTCCCGTGGAAGCACAAGAAAAACCACTCGCTCTTCCCACCCAGATTGCCGAAGAAAAACCGCTAGAAGAAGCTCCCAAATTGGCAGCAACTGAAATTAAAGAAGAAATAGCATTACCTAGCGAACAAAAAGTAGAAGTTATTCCAGCTGCCGAAGAAAAATTACCCGAATTGAAAAAAACTGAAGAGCCCACTCCAATTCAAGGTAAATCAGTACCTGAAGAAGTTGCTGCTGTACCAGTAGAATCTGTAGTACCTGCTGAGATAGTACCATCAGTAGTAATTGAAGTAAAACCAGAAGGAGAGAAAAAAGGTAAAGCTGACGAAATTAAACCAGAAGAAAAACCCCAACCAGAAAAAATAGAAGAAAAAGTAAAGGAGAATCTCGAAGAAAAAGTTGATGCAAAAGCTACAGAAGCTAAATCTTTAGAGCCACTACCAACAGGAGTAAAATTGCTTGAACCAATAGCACCTGTGGCTGAAATTAAACCATTGGAAGATAAACCTATCGAAGAACCTAAAAAGCCTGAAGCAAAATCTGAAAGTTTACCTGCTGAACCTCTAGAAGAACCCAAACCTACCGAGCTAGTGAAAAGCGATGAACCCAAACCTGTAGATGAGAAATTACCAGAACCAAGTGCCTCAAGTTCTTGAACCAATTTTGCTCCCGATGTATGGAATTTTTTGCAAGAATGACTGATGAGGTTCGCTGGCACTTTTGTTCCGAAACACACTTAATTTTTTTTTCTAGCGAACAACCGGGCGAATCGAACCTCAAAATAGTAGATTTTATTTATATGTGCTCAAAAAATCAATAATCGTGTTTTGTTATAGAAACCGCGTTGTTTTTATTTTATAGTATTGTTTTATTTTCTTTTTTGTTTTGTCCACGAGCATCTTATTTTTTTTTCTTGTGAGTTTTCCTTTAATGTTTCGGCAAAAAAATCTGTTCGATATTGTAAATCTTAGGTTCTCTCTTCTAATCCATTCTTAGATTTTAAGGTTATGTATTAAAATCTTTTTAATAAAGTTTTATACATAAAGTTGTTTTTTGTTAATCCTTTTAAAACATATAAATTAAGATACTGTCTATACCAAAAGTGTCAAATATTCTGACACATGTGGCTATCGTAGTATTTATAAATGACAACCACGCGTAGTTAAGAGTTAGAAGTTTGTTTCTGTATCTGTATCTGTAGAGTGGGAAGGGAGAGTGTAGGCTCACAGCACTTAGGGGCCACATATGACCCATTGTACATCCTCCCGGGGAGTTGTCCTCCTAGGTCATCGTCCATCATGTCCCGTCTCAGGAAGGTGGACAGGTCACTAGGAGACATCTCCTTTATATCGGCAGGTGTAGGCCAAGACCCACCGAACACACACACTCTTATAGACAATAACTCCGCACTAGCATAAGACATGCCTGACAGTTTCATCTTCCTGTTCACACATCCTACATAGAGGTGTGTCCACTAGCCCCATAGCCAGTCAGAAATCCCACTGTTAAAAGTAGGTTTTTCCTGGTCATCGCCAAATATTTCTTCGGCGTCAGCTTCCCAGGGTCGTCCAGGATGATCCTAGCAAGACTGCATCCTTTGATTCCATCCCATCTCTTAAGGGATTGAGCATGGGTGTAACGTTTGGCTAGTTCCGCAATTGTCGAAGTCGTTAGGCCGTAGGTGTCACTGGGTTCTAAAATTTTTATTCCAGCCACTTCCCTGGCTAAAGAATCGGCAATGCGATTACCTTTACTCCTGTCGTGTCCTTTAACCCACCTCAGGTTAATATTGTTATATGCTGAGGCGTTAGCTAATCTTGGTGGCACTCTAGTACTAGCCCCGATATAACGCGTTGCTGTTCAAGGCTAATAGGGCTTAGAAGTGTGTTTACAGCAACTTTTTTTCGCTCATAACTAAATTCTCGAGCCATCATTCTTGGATATTCAGATTCACACCTAACCTCTTTCACAACGTTGGCGTTGTCATATGTAAGCTGAAACCACAAACAGGCAAGGATTGTCCTTGTGATTTATTAATCGTCATTGCGATGGTAAAACGAATCAGGTACTGAATTCGTTCAAACTCAAAGGGAATATCAGTTGGGATCATTGGAATCCTCGGAATGAGACCTAACTCATCTCAAAATTATCTTTTGAGTATCGTCGCGTGAATCACAGTTTTCTTATCACCGATCGCGTTTCATTGCATAGTTTTGGTTGGTTTAGATTTCGAAGCATGATGATGACTACCGAGCTCGGCTTCAATTATTATAAATTGTGCAGTGGTAAACCAGGCACATAATAATATAATACCGATATTTCAGTTTAAGGTCAGTGTGGCCAACAAAAAGTGGTTTTTATGACAAGAATTACAGTGAATGTCTTCTTCTTCTTTTATTTTTCTGGTCTCCGTCGTTACGACATTTGGCTAGACAGTTAATGTCTACCATTCAAATCATAACATTTTTGCAGGTTTTTTATCATTACGAACATCTACATTATTTTATTGAAACAATGTATATACCCCTGGAGCGTAAATCTTGAAAAACAAGTAGAATAAGGCTGTTGTCCAAGACCCAAACTTTCTACTCGACGTTACAGGGCTACACGCAATTGGCTGACTAATCACTAACGAAAAACTGACACTGGATGTCCGTGTGTGCTGTTCCATTCTATTCAGGACGCTCGGTGATTGCGTCACTGCCGCGTTTCGTTGGTAGAGCTAATTTAAAACCTCATGGGTGCTACGTCACAGATGTGCAAATTACCAAAATCGGTACAACGCAGCAAAACCGCATGAATAGCAGTAGAGGTTAAAAACATCGTCATATGAAGTCTGTGACGTAGCACCCATGAGGTTTTAAACTAACTTTATACTGTGGTGCAGTCTTGTATGAAATGTAGAATTAATATAAACGTTTTGTGAGGATGCAGCATCTGGACCGACCCTTATGGATCAGTTATCAATCAAAAAGTACCTAGAGGAGATACAGTAAATGGGGAGTATTACCTTAAAGGACTCAAAAGGACTCAAAAGTAAAATCATAAAAAAAACAAATAATAGGTATATTCTGGAAGTATGCAGACTATGATTCAATCACTATAATTTACTGATTTTGTTATATGCAGCTTGCTTTTGATACTTACATTTAAAAAGGAATGGCGGGGTTGAAAAATATGTATACATTTATCGCCAGTGGATGTTTGCGAACAAGGAGCAATCATTAATTATATATTAGTAGAAGATATCGTTAGAAAGTTTTGCGAGCAATCAACGTTAACCATTATTCAAAAAACTATAAAAATTAAACACAAAATCCAATGAAACAAGCATTTTGAATAACCAAAGTTTAATCATCATTTATGTATTGATGATAAACAATAGTTATTTATGATATGAGTGTTAAAAGTGAGGTTTTATTTTGTGAGTGAAAACGTTTGTGAAATGAGCGGAGCGAATTGAACAATTTCACGAACAAAATAAAATCACTTTTAACACAAATACCATACAATGTTTTTTGTACAACTTCCCTATTTTGATAATGAAACGAGCGAATTTGCAATGACAATAAATTCAAAATGCATTTTAGTATTCAAATAATCAAAAGATTGTTGTGAATGGCAGACGTTGCCAACGTTATGATTACTAACAAATGAGAAAAGACGCTGTCATTTGAATTTCAGTGTTAAAAATACTTTTAACACTAGTGTTAAAAGTATTTTTAACACGCTGCTATGTAAACAATCGTTTTTAACATTGTTTGCTATCATTAAAAGTGTCACTTTTAATGACAGTTGTACAAAAAATAATATTTTTTTATTAGTACTACATACGTTTCTGGCAAAAACATAATAATCTGCACTGATAGTAGACAAGCCCTATTAGCCTTGAACAAACAACGTGTTATCTCGAGGCTAGTACTATAGTGCCACCAAGATTTAGCTGACGTCTCGGCAGATAACAATATTAACCTGAGGCCTAACGACTTCGACAATTGCGGAACTAGCCAAACGTTACACCCATGCTCAATCCCTTAAGAGATGGGATGGAATCAAAGGATGCAGTTTTGCCAGGATCACCCTGGGCGACCCTGGGAAGCTGGCGCCGAAGAAATATTTGGCGATGACCAGGAAAAACCTACGTTTAACAGTAGGATTTCTGACTGGTCACTGTCAACTAAGTAAACACCTCCATACTATGGGGCTAGTGGACACACCTCTATGCAGGATGTGTGAACAGGAAGATGAAACTGTCAGGCATGTCTTATGCGAGTGTCCGGAGTTATCGTCAATAAGAGAGTGTGTCTTCGGTGAATCTTGGCCTACACCTGCCGATATAAAGGAGATGTCTCCTAGTGATCTGTCCACCTTCCTGAGAAGGACAGGATGGACAATGACCTAGGAGGACAACTCCTCGGGAGGATGTACAATGGGTCACATGTGGCCTAAGTGCTGTGAGCCTACACACTCACCCTCCCTACTCTACAGATACAGATACGTTTCAACAATATACAGGGGGATCAAGAAAGTTTTTGATAAGAGAAAACAAATTATAAGATTTTTCCTCTCTGATGAGTCACATAATTGAAATAAATATTGTTGCATTAGATAGTGAAAAGTGGTCATTCAAAAAGGTCTCTTACTAACAGAATAACATCCCAAAAAACGTGACAGCAAACTTCACCCAGAGAAATGTGCACTTGCTGAATACGTGAATACGCGAAGGCTCTATGAACATGCTAAATCCTAAACACTACCAAGCAAATGGTGCTTTGTACTTCTTTCTACGACATTCAGGATTCAGAACACGAATAGAAGGAAATTGAATAGAAGAAGAACTAGCAAAGAGACAGAATGAAGCAGCCTTATAGGGACAAGACCTCTGTTGCAAATATAATAATATAAGAAAAATCGAAAAGATCAGACCTTTGAAGAGATCTAGTAATACTAAGACAATCTATGAAAACTACAACCAGATAAGAGTAAAACTGCAGTATAAGTTTCGATAAGTGTCCTAACAAAAGAGCACTGATGCCTGGGGTCAAATTTTTCACTGATGCAGTAGGACTTTCCAAGAAAACACATATTTTGTCTTCATCCTTTATACTTTCGTCAAAGCAATCGATAGTTTTCAGGCTACTCTATCAAGGATATTTTATTTGCAAAAAAAAATTATTGGAAGATATAAAGTTCATTTTAAGAAAGAAAACACTGGTACAATGTAAATAGTATCCATAGAGATAATACGAAAACAAAAGACAAAAATTACTTTTCTACGAGCGATCGGAAATAGTAGTTTATCTAATTCCGCTATCAAATGTGACACTTTAAGTCACTCCTTGACGTTAGATAACGTCACATTTTTCATAACCTTCATATATCGGTTATGAAAAGTAGTTATGTAAAAACTTTACGTAACTGTTTGAGTTTCAACATAGAGATACTACATGAGTTTTAAAGAAAATTTTGTTAATTAGGTAGGTACTGTCAAAACTGACAATTATTTCATTATTTAAACTGACAATTACCCCATCATTTTAATTCAATAGTATTTTAAGATTTATAAACATTGAAATAAACATTATTAAGGACACAGTTATTTAGAGTGAGTCAATTTTCTGGGTGAATACTTCATAGTGACAATACTTTTAACAACATTTGAATCCACTTTAATATTACCATTGTAATTGAAGATTTTATTAAATATTATAAAAGCGCGGAGTTAGATAAAACGTTGTACGTAAACACGTTATGAAGAGAGCGCTAGCGCTAGCGCTCGTTTTGGCAAATATTACGCTCGTTGAACAATATTGCTCTTTTCATAACTAGTTACGTAAATAACTATTACCTAACTAGTGCGGAAAGTGTTACTTTACGCACGTGTTAGGTAGGTATACTATTTTTTCTACTAGCATGCGGAAAAAAAACCCAAAAGTTAACATAAAGAAACATTCCTTATTAAATACATATCAACAAATTAATTATTATTATTTGACATTCATTTGTTGAGGCTTATACCAATGCCATTAAAAAATGATTGAAAAATAATTGTTTTTTTATTAAAAATTATAGCAGAATTATAATGAATTCAATAATGTTCCAGTCATTTGGTAAACTACAATCATATAAATATATTTTATATATTCAAATGTCAGTATACTCCCCAAAAACTTGACAAATTTACTTTTCCGCACGCTAGTAGAAAATAGTATATTATGCAATGAGCACAAAATAATGCCCAATTCATACGAGTGCAAAATGGCCATTTTGTTGCGAATTGCATACTATACTTTTTCTATGACAACATATCGTTCACGTTTAATACATGCATACATTGCAAAAACTTTGAAAGAAATAAACTGATAATATCTCATTACTCCGAAATCGCCGCTAATGGGTTTTCTATCAGAATTAAAATATAAATTGAAGAAATGTGTAGATATTTTCTTTATTGCTATTTCTAATAGGTACACAGAAATAGAAGCCAATAAAAATGTATTTATAGAAAACAACTATGAAATGACTCGTTACCTACTAAAACTTTGACAGAAACGATCTGCTGAAATTTCATCAATTTGTCGCTGGACGTCAAAATATGACAAGCCGTAGTAGTTGTGATTTTAGAGTAAACCTAGACCTAACACGAAATATTCCATTTGTTGCTTAGCAACTTGCCTAGCAGCCGATGCAAATATGAAATTCTGTACAAAATGTGCTTGTTTGTGATTGAAGTTACGGTTATAAAATGAACATTTATCGAGGTTGTCGTAGAAAAAGTATATTTTTTCGCACGAATTTTAGTTTAGATAGTTCTACGTTTCCGCACGCGTCTACTATACCGAACGGAAATAGTGTATTGTGCAAAAAGTGGGAAAGGTACTTTCCCCGCATGTTGCACACTATACTTTTTCTACGACTGCACAAATTTATATTATATTTATATTATAAATAAGTACTTATATGTCTTGTTAAACTAATATTTTAATAGAAATAGGGATTTTTATCAAAGCACGAATGAAACTACCTTTTACAAATCTGACAGTTTTGTGACAACTGAGTAGGTATCTAAAGATGACAGTAGCATACTAAGTTTTTGTCGATTTTATTTGATTCTCCATATAAATGTATGTGGCGTGGGCAAAGTGCCGTGAGAAATAATATTTCTCACAGTACGAGCGATATTTGGTTTTGAAAATTAAGTAAGCTATGAGAAATATGTCACTTTTCATAGCAGTTGTAGAAAAAGTAATTTTTTTAAACGCAAAGTATCAACTATTCCATTTTATAATATTTCATTGAAGTTTGCTTCTGCTTCTGCGTCATACGATATCAAAATGGAAAGTACTTAAAGTGATGCCGACTCTCAGAAATTCATCTACCTAGAACCCTAATCAAAAACCCCTAAAATCACCAGGGATTCCCCCTAAAAAATTTTATTATTTATAAAATAAATAAATAAATATTTTTAAATAAATAATATATTAAAAATAACTAATAAAATATCATTAAACATCATTTTGCTAATTCAGCACCATCTAGTAACCATCAATGAATCATTTGATCAATTCAAATTTTTTTATAAACTTTTATTGAATACAAGTATGTAGTATGGAGAGTAGTGCAATTGAAAAAACAATTAAAATTTTATCCCTAAAAATACCCCCAAAAAAATTATGCCCCCTAAAAAACTCCCCGAATAGATTTTTTCTCCCTAAATTTAGGGGGGAAACCCCCAAGTTGGCATCACTCTCTTAAATCAGCCTGTTGGTAAAAACTCGATTTCTTCAATTCCAAGTAAAGTTGCTAAATTTCTGAACTTTCAGAACTTTAAGGAGTATACTGGATACTCCCTAAGAAGAACTTCGGCTACTAAGTATTAACGAATATTGGAATTGATGTCTGAAATTGTATACAATATAACGAAGCCAGAAGTCTTCTGCGGTACATTAAGAGTAACAGAAAACTTGGTTAGAGATGAAGAAGTTATGGAGTCAGAACATTTTATAGAAATTGAGAAAAAACGAGAATACATTAATCCAAATTTTGTAAATAATGTTCATAATAATTGTACTATTAATATTCATTATAAATAAATAATCTACACCTCTTATATGGCATAAATTATTACCACCCAAGTTTGGCCCTTCAATGCAGTGTAAAAACGTGTTTACAATATAGGGAGGAGAACAAAAAATTTAGACTCTCCAAAAAAACGTGGCTAGAAATTGTTATTTTTCTTCAATTTTTTCAACTCTTCAACACCATGTCTAAAAAATTTTACTTTAGACTTATATGGATAAATTCTGAGAAAGTTCGATATGATTACAAATGGATACTATAAAGAAAATGTCCTACTCTCCCCTAGGAAAGTAAATGCGACCTCTCCTAAGCTTATGTGGTAAAAGCAAAAAACGAGAATCGCACAGAGATTATCGTCGAATGGCATTTGATTTTTTTAGATGGATATCTACCGCTTCTTACTTCAACTAAACTTGAACTACCGATCGTACAACATTCCGAAGGACTTTGACTTTCCTTCTTTCTATGTAGAACGCTGTATCGACCTAACGTTGTCGTTGTAAATAATACCAACCACAAATAGTGATTTTATTTTATTTTATTAGACTATTTCATGAATAAATGTTATTAAAGTAGATTGAGATATTGTGGATATAAACAGAGCGTATATAAAGTTATTAGCTAAATAAATTTTATCAAGAAAAATCCGGAAACTGATTAATGAGGTGTTAAATTTATCAAAAATATGATGTTGATAGTTAGTAGTGGACAAAATCACAATGGGGAATCAATTTTAATGTTTTTATTTTCACAAGGTTTTTATGTCGATTTGAAAACTCAACTTTTGGGTGATTTAAATAGTTTCTCAATTAAGCTGTGACGAACATACCCTAAAAGAGAAGTTAGGTACATAAGACAACAATTCTGTCGTCTTCTTTTTTTTAAATCGTGATAAAGTATAGGTTATGCTAATGTTGTATGGTGGAGTTGTTCAAATTCATTTCCGATTAATATTGTTTGTACGGCTAATAGATTATTTTATACATTTCACTTTTACCATTATTAGTTTTCGTTAACTTGTTTATAGTTAGTTTTTATTTTTGTTAGTGTTAAATATTTTTCGTTTATTATCAGAAGGACTGAGTTCGTACATACATAATTACTTCAAAATCATCTTCACAGCAAAAGTAGTATGTCTATATTTTCTTCTAACAACCTCAAACGATAATTATTTTCATTTAACTTTTATTCTGCAGGCAAAGCTACAAGCTTTTACGAGGCGTTGTAACTGTTGTGTTCGTGCACTATGATAGTATGATATAAAACAAGATTTATATCATATTGACATTGAAAAATTGTACAGAAAAACTAACTAAACTTGACAAAAAAATATTTTCGTAATCCCATTTTGTAGTTCTGTGTCATTCGATGTTTCAATGACACGTCAATAATTGTCAATCCTTTTGGCTTTTGTACATATAATTATATAGTGAGCACCTAGTCTCAAAATAGTATATACACCAAGGTGATGAAGACTATTATTATTAACCGAGCACCAAGATTATTTCGCGAGGGGCTTTGCCACGAGCGGAATAAGGTGCGATATATATACTCCTTTTCGAATCTCTAGAAAATTCTTGAATATACCACCTTTGCGTATACTTCATAATTCGGGAACATTCGAGTTAAACCATTGGCCTTGGTACGCTTCGAGAAACGTTCTAGAAAGGTCGCATTCATCGTTTGCGACAGGACCGGCTTCGGAATTAGTGAGTTCGTAACATTGCCCCCTCCTTAATAGTAAGTTCCTCCTGGAACTCTTGTGTAGCCGGGACTGGATGTTTAAATCGGCAACTGGATCCATTCCTACACTTTCCGGTCGTATGGAAATAACAGGGTACTGTTTTCATCGGATACTGATTACCTACGTGGGGAATAGCTGCAGATTAAAATGTGGACATCGGTATCTTCGAAGATCACTTCCACCATATTCCTAATGACTCGCCAATCCAACTGGTTGCTCTCTGAGCCGACTACTTTCGGTTTTCCATTGGGAATCTTACTTATGCGATAGATGACGTCGTTGATCTTCTTTTTGATTAAGTATGGACCCTCCCAAGATTTTTGTAGTTTTGGAGAAAAGCCTTTTCTCCTCGTTGGGTTGTGTAACCATACTCTGTCCCCTTCTTTGAAACTGCCTTCTGTAGCCTGCGTGTCGTACCGTTTTTTCATTCTGTCGCTGGCAACTTGGAGATTCGTTCGAACCAATTTGTGTACATCGTCCATCCTTTTTCTCAACTGGATCACGTAGTCTTCTCCCGCTAGATCTTCTCCAGGACGACAACCAAATTCCAGGTCACAAGGAAGTCTCATTTCGCGTCCAAATAGGATTTTCGCAGGTGTTTCACCTGTGGACTCATTGATGGCAGATCGATACGCCAATGCAAATAGGGAAATGTACTGGTCCCAATCTCTCTGGTGGCTGGAAACTACTTTGGACAGGTATTTTCCAATGGTCCCGTTCATCCTTTCGACCATACCGTCTGACTGTGGATGCAATGCCGTTGTCCTCGTCTTCTTCATTCCCAGCTTATTACAAATTTCCTGGAATACATGGCTTTCGAAATTCCTTCCCTGATCGCTGTGAACTTCCAATGGCACTCCATATCGGCTAATAAATTCTTTTACCAATACATCTGCGACAGTTGTGGCCTCTTGGTTTGGAATCGCGTATACTTCTACCCATTTGGTAAAATAATCCATCACGACCAGAATGTATTTACCACCATTTTCTGTCGTCGGAAATGGTCCTGCGATATCTAATGCAATCCTTTCGAACGGGCTTCCAGCATTGTATTGTTCCTTGGGAGCCTTTCTCTTGCGATGTGGTCCATTACTCATAGCACAATTCGTACACTTCTTACACCAGTCCTTCACATCGTCGGAGCTGTTCATCCAATAAAACCTTTCACAGACTCGCTGAAGGGTTTTCTTCACTCCCAGATGACCTCCTGATGGACTGTCGTGTAACTTCCTCAGTACCTCAGCTACTCTCGATCTCGGGATAACTATTTGTCGTCTATTTTCGGAACCATCATCGTTTTCAAGGACTCGTTTCAACAGGCCTTCTTCCAGGACAAGGGAGTCCCACTGAACCCAATATGCCTTCAGTGTTGGTGAAAATCTTGACACTTCTTGCCAGATAGGTCGCCGATTTTCTTGCTTGTATTGCCGGATCATCTTTAGGTGTGGATCATTTTCTTGATCTTCTCTAATCCTGGTGGGTGACCATTCTTCAGTGCTTACTGTAGTTCTTGAAACTACAGCTTCCTCAGATTCCACCTTGTTGCAGTGGGAATAGTCTGGTTGGCATGGTCGTCTAGACAGGGAGCCAGCTTTTCGGCGACTCACACCAGCTCGTAGGAGCTCTTGGTTTGCTGAAGTCCTAGGGCGCTTACACGAACTGCGTACATATTATGTATGCCCTAGCTCGCCACAATTCCAGCATCTAATCTTCCTCGGCTTTCGTTCTACCATGCTTTTTATCAAGTTGACTAACAGGTCAAATTTATCTTCGATACCATCTTCTTTAACGGTCCTAACTTTGTTATATCCTGACGCCTTAGTGGCTGCTTCATATTCAAGGGCAGCAGTCAATGCATCGACCAATGTTTTGGGATGGGCTAAACGAAGCGTCCTCTGCATATCAGGGTCACGTAAGCCATCAATAAAGGCCTGGATGCCTAGACATTCCATCATGTTTTCTGGTGCTGATGGATAAGCAAATCGGACTAGTCGGGCAATATCCACTTCATACTCTTCATCACGTCTCTGCTTTCGATTCTTCATCTGAGATTGGTACAAGTGTTCTAGATGTTCGTGACCATATCGCATGTCCAACCTCTTCTTTAGCTGCTCGAAGTCATCCGTTTCTTCAAGAGGTATCGTCTGAAGCACATCCAAGGCATCTCCCCGAAGCGCGATGGTCAAGTTCACTGCCTTCTCCCTGTCGGACCAATTATTCGCTCTAGCGGCTGCTTCAAATTGTTTTACATAGTTGGTCTACGACATCTTTCAGTCGAACGTTGGGGCCTTGACTCGAGCAAAACTACCAATATCTTCTCTATCTTGGGAAGTGTTTCTGGCTTGCAGGGTTTTATTTGCTCGATCTTTATTTCTTCTGCTGGCATGTCTTGTATTATTGAGTCTGCCATTTTCCTCTCTAACTCCTGGATTTTCTCGTCCATTGTTGTCATTTTATTCTCCATATCTGATTTTAGGGACGAAATTTTATTTTCGACTTCAGCAGCAATGTCATTTTTCATTGACAAAATATTGGCAGAAATATTGTCCTTCATAGTAGAGATCTTCTCGTCCATATTAGCAGAATATCGTCCTTGATTGTAGAAATCTCATTCTTCATGATAGAAATCTTCTCGTCCATGGAGGTAATGTTAGCAGAAATTGACGAGATTAGGGTGGAGGACTCGTCATTGAATAAGAATGTTTCTGGATCCAAGTCTTCACTTTCCAGTGCCATTTTCAGTCTTTCAACTAATTCACTCTTACCGGACGTTTCCAACTCGCGATTTTCTAATTCTGCTTTTAGTTCCGTCACTTTCAGGTCACATAGTCTCTTAGCCATTTTTACGTAATTATTTATTTATATTACCCCACACCTGACACCAATGTAATGTTTTTCTTATTTATTTAAACAGGTTTTACCGTGGGATAAAATTATACACTCACTATGGCTAAATACTATTGATTTATTAAAGAAACTCTTACACACTATGATAAACTTAATTTATATACACACTACTTAATGTCTACTAATTTATCTAAACTCGGTATAATAATTGTCCTAATTTGTCTTCAACACTATTTATATTCACTTCTGTTCACTCACTGTATATTAAAACTGTTTACCAATTCACTGCGTATACTGAATTACTTCCATTCACTCGAAAACCCGCGTATACAGGGTGGGGCACTATGAACGAACTATTCTCTGGCGTCTTAGCAGCAAGTATAATTAGAAAAAATAAAACGTAGAATTAAGTAGATTACTTAGAACTATAATTTAAAAATATTTTGGAATATACAGGGTGCTCCAAAAAAGCGTGCCGTATCAAAGTTAGGTTCCTTTAAATGGAACACCCTGTATTTTATCACATTTTTGAATTGTACTATTAAAAATAATGTAAGTTCATTAACATTTCCCTATACCTATCTAGTTCAGTTTCCAGGATAAATCGATTTTACATAATTTGAAGACCCTCCGAAAAAATACAACTTCAAAATAAAAACGAATAACCACATTTGCTTTACACCATCTCACTAGAAGCTTTTAACATACCGTTTCCAATTTTCACTGGTATGTTATCATATACAGGGTGTTTTTAATATGACAGTATAACACTAACCATTTAATACATAAATTTCTGGCTTAATTTAAATGGAACACCCTGTATCTGTAGGGTCTGCTAAACGTGGGAGTTTATTACCTTTCAGTTGGTATTAGGGTTGCCTATATCTAACTCTGATAGTTCTCGAGAAATTTTCAATTTGTTTTTCAATATTCAATTATTTGCTGACATCTAGTTACCTATGACATGATACTCCGATGCAAAGTTTTTAAAAATTTAAAATTTGTTATCTTGACAGTGCTTTATTGTATGATTTATTATTGATAAAGTAAAGGTCTCTTAAATCAGAATTTTATTAAGGTCACTCAATCATTAACTTTGCAATTAGATTAGTGAAAAAACTTAACGCTAACTGGAAGAAAATTTCGTAAATTTTTACGTAACAAACTACCCGAACTTTTAGATGACGTTCCACTAGCTACAGGACAAAAAATGTGGCTGCAGTTAGATGGTGCGTCTGTTGATTACAGTATAATTGTCCGGCGTTACCTGAACAATATTTTTCCACAAAAATGGATTGGGAGAGGGGCTCCTTATCTTTGGCCGCCAAGGTTCCCCTGCTTGACGCCATTAGACTATTTTCTTGGGGGTTACATAAAAAGTATTGTCTACAATACAGAGCCAAGCACTCCTGAGAACATGAAGGATAGGATAAGGAGAGCGTTTCAAACAGTAACACCAGAAATGTTGAAGAAAGTGAACAATAAATTTTTTTTAAAAAGGTTCAAATTTGTATCCAACAAGATGGGCGTCACTTTGAACACCTTCTTTGAATTTTTTGTACCTATTTATTTTTTTATAATTTTAAAGCTTATTGTATCTGTATGCCCAAAAATAGTGTACTTACCCTTAATAAAATTCTGATTTAAGAGACCTTCAATTTATCAATAATAAATCATACAACAAAGCACTTACTGTCAAAATAACAAATTTTAAATTTTTAAAAACTTTCCATATGTCATATGTCATATGTCATAGGTAACTAGATGTCAGCAAATAATTGAATATTAAAAAACAAATTTAAAATTTCTCGAGAACTATCAGAGTTAGATATAGGAACCCTAATACCAACTGAAAGGTAATAAATTCCCACGTTTAACAGACCCAACAGATACAGGGTGTTCCATTTAAATTAAGCCAGAAATTTATGTATTAAATGGTTAGTGTTATACTGTGATATTAAAAATACCCTGTATATGATAGCCTACCAGTGAATATTGGAAACGGTATGTTAAAAGCTTCTAGTGAGATGGTGTGAAGCAAATGTGGTTATTCGTTTTTATTTTGAAGTTATTGTATTTTTTCGGAGGGTCTACAAATTATGTAAAATTTTATCCTGGAAACTGAACTAGATAGGTATAGGGAAATGTTAATGATCTTACATTATTTTTGACAGTACAATTCAAAAATTTGATAAAATACAGGGTGTTCCATTTAAAGGAACCTAACTTTGATACGGCACGCTTTTTTGGAGCACCCTGTATATTCCAAAATATTTTTAAATTATAGTCCTAAGTAATCTACTTAATTCTACGTCATCTTAGTTGGCTGGAAGATGCAATAAGTGTCAACTTCACAGCTGGTAGTGTGAAAACATTTTGAAACGTTTTTGACACTTGGTACTCAATATACTATTAGGCCGTCTTCCTATTTCATTATCAGAGAAGTTATTTGAGTCCCAAAGTATATTCATTTCGGCATAATTCCGTTTAAATTGTTTTGTTGCATGCATGTTGTTTGAGGTTATAAAGTAAGCCATAAAGGCCAGAATTTGGCGCTTGAGTGAATGAATTCGTGGTTTAATTCGACTTTACACTGATACAAGTATGCCTAAAAGAATGCTTTTTTGTTTACAGCTTCCTTTAAAAATTATGTTGAAACCGTTCCTTATTTATTTAAATAAACAATAATACCAAAAAAATCGTGAACTGAATTGAAAACTTACCTTATTTGTTAACATTAGACAAGCCAAAACGCCAAGACTCCACCAATCAACGGCATGTCCGTAAGGCTCGGAAGCCAAAATTTCAGGAGCTGTAAATATTTTAAAGTTTAGTGAAAATTGTTCACCAAATAAATATATATATTAGAAATATATATAAATTTACAACTTTACAGTGCTTGTATTTTTATTATACTTATTAAAAAAAACTAATTCCATTTAGTGCACCGAAAATGGCATTTGTCCGTACAATACCAAACACCTCACTTGGGAAATTAACACTATCGCGTGGGAAAAGCTTGGAGCCTTTTCGGAAAACTTGCTTCAGTAAATGATATAAGCAACAGCTCGCTGTGAGATGAAATGGTTAAAAGGCTGTTAGGTACTGTATGTCGCTTCTCCCTTTCGATTTTTTAGGCAAAATTCGTTTAATTTAAATTAAAAATAGGAATACCAGAATTAATTTCACTTTTATTGACTAAATCATAATTGTCGAAGGATTAAGTAGAAATGAAAAGAAAGAGGGAAACGTTCCTACCGACACACGAACCCAATGGCAAGAGTTTATTTTGAAAATCCAAGTCAGTAAATCATTGCCCCAAGGGGCGATACATTCCCACTTCTATGGAGTATTGTCGTGGATGAACTCTTATTCAGGTGAACGAAAAATGGCATCCAAATAGATAGGAACAGGGATCCTAACGGTACTTTGTCACCTGAAACGAAGAAACCCCATCCGCATACTTAGAATCCTAGGGCACAACACCTAGGAGATTAGTGGATAGAAGATAGTAGATATCCTAGAATTCCTCCGGAAAATATGACTATAGAAGCTACTGGTCTCTGAGATTTTCTTCAGGAACTAAGTAGAAGTAAGGGGGCGCAATAGATCTTTTAGGTCTCAGTGAATGTCAGCCCAAAATGCATACATACAACTGATACAACCTATATTATTAGGACTAAGGATTTTTCATAAACTCACCATAAATAACACACAATAATAGGTTAAATTTTGATGGAATCTAGTGAAAATTGTTAAATATATGTTAACATGAAAACATAAAACAATTCAATAGAATAAAATAACATCTCAATCTTATAACGTCAGCTTTAGCATTTATCTATAATTAAACATCTACAATTTTCACCAAAAATCAAAATACAACCAACTGAAATACATAGCAAAGGGGATATGAAAAAAATAAAAATTCAGTAAAATAAATAAAGTCTTTATTTTGACTCGTAAATCACAACGTTTATATATTAATCACTAAACTATTCACAAATTATTTACATTATATTCCTTAAAATTACCATCAACTTGTAAGGTAATAAAATAAAAAAAATAACGAAATTAAATAAAATGAAGGAAACAGAAAACGCTAAGAAAGAAAATCTACTTCGACCTGAAAACAATTCACTCATTTATGGGACTCTTTATTCTGCATTCTACATCATTTTTTTATGGAAAAAGGTAAACTGATTCAACAAAATAAAATATTTCTACTAAAAAATAGGTAGTTTTTTTTATTTTATTTTTATTAGTACTCTACAGTAGGTAGGGCCAAATTTAAGTTACCCTAGACAGTGTAATAAAAAAATATTTTGTCCACTTTAAGGGATACATAAAAGTTGGTTTATATAAATGTAACATACTGTATATTTCGACATTTTTAGGTGCTTCAAACAGTTTACCTTTTTACAACAAAAGATTTCGCGTTTTTGAAATATCCATTTAATTCTAACGTTTAAGGATTATTTTACAATGTACGTTTAATCTAGACACAGTGCACAAGTAACCTAACATTATTATCGTTTTTATTTTTATAAATTGAAGATTGCAAAAATTGAAATATTGCACAAATATTATATACCATAATAAAGGTTTTCTTTTTTTATCTTGAAAATAGCAAACATACACAACACATCGACGTTTTTTTGGGAACAGTTTAAAAATATCAAAGATGTGCATAAAAATCTGTTAATTACTATATATTTACAATGTTAGTTTTTAATCCAGCTACACTTATTTTTTCACATCGAAGTTATTGAAAGATTTTGAAAAATTACCGATTATTTTGTAATTTCCATCTACAAACTTGCATTAAAAAAATCTGCGTGTAAATTTTTTGTAGGAATTGATTTGGAATACCAGATGTAATTTTTTAAAACGTTTTTCTTCAATTTTCACCTCCCGAAATGAAAAAAACAAAAAAAACCTTTTCAAATTTAAATTTTGTAAATTTTTAAATCGAAAATGCATAGGATGTTAACATCAGCATAAGCTACTTTCAACTGTTATTAGTTATTTGAAATTAATATTTAGTATCTTAAATAGTTTGAAAAAATGCTAATGTGAAAGCTGACCACTTTCTTTCCAAAAAAGTATAATATGTTGAATTTTATTTGAAAGCTGAATATTTGTTTTGTCATTTAGTACATTCAAGCATATTTTCAAAATATCAATGAATATAATTATAAAAATTAATGAGATATTTGATTTTTGGGAATAGGTTTTTACGTTTGTTATGTTGAAGGTATTTGGGACATAAGTTCTATTAATTGTAGAAAGGCATTTTTTTGTCATTTTGTATATTTAATCATATTTTCAAAATATCACTGTATAAAACAATGATTTTTAAGGAACTATTTTCACTGGTTTTGTGTAAAAAGTATTTGGGACATATTTGCAATTAAAATTGTAGACATTTCCGAGGCACCCGGTTATACAGTGCTATTCAAAAGTCCCCTCCCCCCCTCGTATCATCTTTTGAACGGCTACAGTTACATTAATAAAATTTGGAGGGTGAAAATAAAGTGTTGTAAACTTCTTTACGAATGGTAACAGGTGACGTAATAGTAATAGATGACGTCACAGTGCCACTCTGGCCAATAATTTTAAATGGGATCTTATGGCAAGTGATATCTCGTTTGAAAGGCATTGACATTGGCTACATAGCCATATTAATTTTGTTTGGGTTTAAACTAATTTTGACGGATAAATTAAATAAATACCAAAATTATCATTCCACATTTAAATATTGAAGATTTTTCAGTCCGCCTCTGGTTAGTTGTCAAAAAAATTGACGTTTTTAATTTAATAGTATTTGTTGCTTGGCAAAGTTTTTCTAAATAGCTTAAATATTTAATTTTATTATTGTTTAACGAGACGTTTAAGAGTTTACATAGGCAAAACGGTACGTACTCAAGCCGACAAAGTAGCAGCTATCTTAATAATTGGTGAATCTTAAAAGAATCTCCAACGTTTATTTAATGAGAGATACCCAGATTGCCCTATCTCGAGAACTTATTTGAGGGAGCTTCTTCACAAGTTTGTAGCAACAGGTAGTGTTCAAGATGCCAAACGATCTGGTCGACCAACATTTAGTGATGATAAAAAAATTGATATAGTTGCTGAAATTGTAGTACACCCTACTTCCTTTTCAACTAAAGTTGCGTCTATCTGTGAAGAAAGTAAAAGTACAGTACAGTACAAAATCCTCACACCTTTCGTGAACAACATACCCAATTTCCAGAAAAAGTCAATGTTTGGGCAGGTATCTTGGGAAACCACATAGTTGGTCCTGTTTTCCTAAATTCAAATTTAGCGGTGAAGTGTATCTGGAGATGTTACAAAATGCAATTGAGCCGTTAATTCTTGAAATTCTGTTAGATAATCCAGATGAATTCGGCCATCTGGAAATAACATTTCAACTAGATGGGCTCCTGCACATTATTATAGTGCAGTAAGATGTTACCTGGATGTAGAATATCGAGGTAGATGGATCGGCCGGCGAGGTCCTATAGAATGGCCACCTCGGTCACCAGATCTGACACCATTAGATTTTTTTCTATGGGGGTACTTGAAATCCAAGGTTTATACTACGGCACCAGATAGCATTGGCGTTTTGAAAGAAAGAATTATTGAAGAATGCAATGCAATTTTAGCTGACACATTCGAACGAGTACGACAAGAGTTTACTAATAGGATGTATTATTGTCAGGAAGTAGACGGAGCACATTTCGAACACTTGCTATAAGAATCCATTGTTGATATTTGATTAATTGAATAAAAAAAATAATTTTAATAATTTTGGTATTTATTTAATTTATCCGTCAAAATTAGTTTAAGCCCAAACAAAATTAATATAGCTATATAGCCAATATCAATGTCTTTCAAACGAGATATCACTTGCCATAAGGTCCTATTTAAAATTATTGGCCAGAGTGGCACTGTGACGTTATCTATTACTATTACGTCACCTGTTACCATTCGTAGAGAAGTTTACAACACTTCATTTTCACCCTCCAAATTTTATTAATGTAAGTGTAGCCGTTCAAAAGATACGAGGGGGAGAGGGAACTTTTGAATAGCACTGTAGATGCTTGTATAGAAACATAAAATATTGGAACTGATAAAAAAATTGCGTAACAAAACACAAACTAAAATTGAATTAGTATATACACAATGGTTCAACAGTAAAAAATAATCGTCAGTATCTTTAGAAACGTTTAAAATACAATAAAACTTTTTAATACCCAAAATATGCTAAATTAATTAAAGAGTAAACTAAAAGTTATATAATCGGTAATTGTCTACAAAATATTTCAACGACTTCCAAAAAAGTGCACATTTTCCGATAATTACCCATAAACCGAAGTTATTATTATCAAATCTAAAAGAATCATCGACTTTATACATTTATTGCAGCTTTTGGCTTTATAAAACGTATCAATAGCAATATATTAAAACGTGCATACCTAAAAGTAGGTGATTCTTCTTCTCGTTCAAAGAAAAATATCAAAACAGTTTTCCTAAAAGGATATATAAGGCACAATTTTTGTAAAAATTTAAATTAGAAAGGAAAAAATTACTAATTGGACGATTAAATTTCAATAGTAAATATATCCTTTTAACAATCCCGTTAGAAATTTCGAGATCCATTTTTATTTAAAATTCAAAGCAAAATTCAAGCAAGATTTACCGATAATACAATTTTACTCACCTAATTTTATAAATATCCGTCGAAAAATTTGCATATTACAAAATAAAACCATAATTATATCAAAAAGAAAGATTACCCTTCCCCTTCTTGAAAAATATACATAATAATATATCCTTCCAATTAATCAGTGTATTTTTCCAAAGCCAACTCCCTCTTAGTATTGCAACTTGTTTGTCACTAACATTGTAGTTAAAAATTATATTAAAATAAAAATAAATGGATATTGTTAAACATGATACAGGGGAAATAATTTGAATGTATCTGATAATCACTAGTAATACCACTAGAGGTCAAATTATTTCCGGAATATTCATGAGCGAGAAAAAAATTCTGGTTTTAATTTGACCTCGTGTGGTATTCGGTAAGAGAATTCCACACTAAATGTGTTTATTTCCAACAACATCCATTTTCGTATTCATCAAGTACTTGCAAAACAGAACGTTTTTAATATAGGTAAACATTAATTATGGTCCAAAGAATTTAGAAAACATTTGAGCTTGTAGTTGAAATGAATCAAAATTATCATGTGAACCCTTAAAAATTAGATTGTCAAAAAAAATATTCGGTCATTATAAAAGTCAAAAAAGTTTCCAGTATAATTCGCTGTTGGGTACCCAGGAGGAAAAAAATTCCACTAAAATTCATCCGTTGCCATGGTGATCTGTCAGAAATACACGTTCTGATTGGTTAAAAATTACATGTGTGGAATTTTCACTATAATCAGTGAATACCAGAAATTGAACGCAACGTCGGCCCGCCTACAGACGAAATAGTTTGGGTCTCAGTTGGTACAGGTGATTGATGACATTGACATTTATCTATTCCATTCCATTAGTATTACAGATTTGTTGCTTTCGTTTATTTGGGCTTCAAGCACTTGTGCGTGACGCCTCAGTCGTCACGACTTTTGAGCAAAACGAACACGATTTTTTAGAGGATCCTCAAAACCACTTGTCATGTGCCAATGCCAATGAATTTCCTGTGTTGTTAGAAGAACAGTTTTCAATTATAATCTTGTTGATAATATAATTTTGCATATTTAGATATTTTTAGTAAGGTTTAAATCGTAATCGGCACAATCTTAACCTTTAAATAAACGTCAAATATTTAATGTCCGTGGCTTGAAGCTCATACTTTTCGGTATGTGCTTGGGGGCAAGGGGAAGGTAAGACTAGGTGTCACGCCCGGTAATAAACGAACGGAATTCAGTCACTACGAGCTGCTACTGGCAGCCAAAAGTGAATAATCGAAAGCACCTATTAAATACAGGAGAAGCTATTTTAATTTCAGTTGGCAATTCTCTGGACTTCTGATTGGTCAGATTACGATCAGTTTCACACAACTATTCTTAGCATTGACATCAACTGATAATTTCCATATTTGACAGTTCTGACAGATAAATATAATTATTTTTGTTTTCGCATATCCGCTGTTGTTATTTTGTTATTAGAGAGATATTGCTGTGACAATTTAATTCATGTATAAAAAATCGCATATGCCACAGTGCAATTGTCACTTTGACAGCGGCAAAAGTTAGCTTTAACTTTTACAGCAACAAATACACTAGTGGTTTTTTCACTTATTCATTTGTTCATCAATATCACTGTTCCTAGTATGAATTTCAATAACTGCGTTTTTAATAATTGTACATTAAAATAAAAATGTGTTTATTTTTAATGTTTCATAAATAAAGTTTGCATTGATATGTTTCCAAATTTCTCATTGATTAAATTGTCCTGCCGAATTACACTCGAGGTTTGTATTGATATTGGGTAAATTTGTGTTGTTCAAATTCTAAACTGTTTCCTTTAGCAATTTGACTCAAATAACTGTCAACCTAAAAACACTCCACCTTCGTTGTCGTGTTTTTAATAGTCGACAGTTATTCTCGTAAAATTGCTAGGAAACAGTTTCTCATTAAACAACCCAAATTTACCCGATAAAATACAAACCACTTGTGCAATTATAAGTGACAAATCCTGTGCGACGTTATTACCGCAGACGTTATATTGACAGTTGAGCATGAGTTCGAGAGACACGTTGCGGTAATACCGTTACCGCATTACGTTATTTACGGCAGAACAACACCTCACGTAAAACGTTGCGCTATCCTACTTCTGACGGAATCGGATAGATCCGGTAGCGTATCGGAAACCTTTCGAGGTTAAGTTGTTGTTTATTATGATTATAAGTGACATGTTTGAATAATTTTTTCGAAATATTATTTGGATGACAGGTTATGTCACTTCCTATATAATGCAGCGCTACGTTATTAAATTATAGTGATGGCAATAAATTTTAGGTAGAACGTTATTAAAATAGCGCTACATAAATACCGCACCGTATGCGGTATTGCAATTGGCAATATCTCTCTATTGTAACTTAGATTCCACTCTATTTCGTTGAACAGTTCCTTTAAAAGTGGATGGAGAGACTAAGTAACATTTTTTTTATTTTAGAGTCATTAGTATGGATGATGGGGGTATCTGCCTGTATAACATGTGTGAGGTCCAAATAAGTCAGAACATCTGTAATAAAAGGGATACCCAGAAGATAAAGGGGTTATGTAACGTGTAAAGAAGAAAAGTTGATGGAAGATTTTTCCTTTGCCCTTTTTTAATATGTCCAAATATCCTTAAAATGCTGCATATGACAATGATTGGTAGTATTTTTCCAAACACATTAAAAGGCATCTGTCGTTTGTCATGCAACTGTCACTTAAATTGCAAGAAAAACAAATAAATATTGTATAAGAAGGGAAAGAGATTATGAATGTATTATTTTTATATGAGCTGCTATTTTTTCGACAGATAATAGTGAAAATTGAAGCTATCCACAGTGAACTCTAGTTTAATCAATATTTTTTTATTGTAAAATTTATTTTTTAGTACCATTCTAAAATTGATACGTTCAAATATTATAAAAATCATGATGAACACATTCGTTTTAATACGAATTTACCACCGATCAATGGCAGCAAGCAAACAATATTTATTATATCGTCAAAATTATACAGGGAATTTTCAATTTTCATGGTATAAAATTAACTTTTGTTACAGGTGAGTGAAATGTGCAGTTAGCAGAGACCAGTTTGCAATTAAGAGGAAGAAAAGCTTAGTTGTTTCAAATCTAGTGCCAAATTATGGAAATCGGTGGGTCATGACCAAAAACCATTTACCAAATTTATATTTAAATGGTATCGTGGCAACTGACACATGTATTTGAGAATGTCCCTGTATAATTCGACTCGTTAAAAGGTGCGTTAGATATGGCGAGATTGAGCCGTATAAAAACCAATCTTGGTTCGTTTATACGGGGTGAATACTACAAAATCTGTAGGGGACATTATTAAGAAGATCCAATTCTTGCCGTTGTTTTTTAAATAGTGCTGCAATATATCCGAAATTTCGTTTTTTCATTTAATAAATTTGAGATTAATAAAGCAGCACTGAATAAAAATAAGCTGTAGTTTCTTCTTAATTAATCCTATGACATTGCAGGTCTATTTCTTCGCTCACCGGGTATTAAACGAAAAACTAAAATTTGAGAACAACTCGTTGCGCGCTGAACTTGTCTTGTGGATCAGTAATAAGATGATGAGCCATATCGCCATATCTATAAGTACCTAAATAATTACTAAAGCTAAATAATCCATGCATACACGAATGTATAATAATGTAAATCTCATCGACACGTTTTCAATCATTAAAATCTTCCTGAGAATATAAGTAAACTTCGCACAATAAATACTCAAGCATACAAAAAGCATGACTGAATTGATCCTACGAAAACAAAATAATTACAAAAAATTGGTTCTGGTCGATACGTTCGGAGGAAAAAAAATCAATTTTCATCGCGTAAAAAGTACTTTAGATAATCCTTGTACGCAATCAGGTGCTCTAATGACCGAAATCAATTGGACGATATGAGAATTAGATTCGATTTAATCTAAATATTGCTACTTCAACTTTCAAAATTTTTCAAATAGACTTTGGGAATTATGCATTTTGTATTTAGAAACACTACTTCATCTATTTTTTATAAAATATGAAAGAAAGAATGACATTTCTTAATACTGTCGACTCTTAAAGCAACTTGATCTACCATTCAAACGAGAGGCTAATTGTAGAAAGGCTCCCATCAATGAAAGAAGAGTTTAGGTTATATTTGTAGTTTGAATTATGAAAAAGATTCAAATACACTAAGGGCCGGTTGACAATTGTAGCTTAGTGAAGGCTCAAGCGTGAACTCAAGTTCAGCGTCAGATTGTTGTTGTACAAAGTTGGCTTACGGTTGAGCTTGATTTAAACCTTAAGCTTAGTAAAGCCTCCAAGAGGGCAGGTTTAATGTAAGCTTAAGCACGGAACATAAATTGTTATCATGTTCCGTGGCTTAAATGTGAATGAATTGTCTGCAAACATAACCTGTACTTAATTTAATATTAAATTAAAAGTTTGTCAAAGTTAATTATGGGTATTTTAACCGATGATGAGGATTTTTTGGAACTTATTGGAATCGTACAACACCCGAGAAGACTTCGGGTGTATAGAGAGCGTATGAATCACTTTGAAAGTAAAAGAGATCATGAGTTTATTCAAAGATTTCGTCTTTTCAAAGAAACCGTTCGCTTTGTGACAGATTGTATATCAGAGGAAATTTCTTGTAAAGCTAATAGGTAGCAAATATGACATTAGTTAGGTTATTTGACAAACATATTGTGACCAATTTACTTCATACGCATGCGTTAGTTTGAAAGAAGTTCTACCAACACTTGTAAATATAGGTTTAGTAGAGCTGCTACAACAGGCTTAGAGTTGAGCTAAGCTTATATTTTAAGCCCAGCTCAGTTGAGCTCAATTTTAAGCTTCAAATGTACAACCGGGCCTAAATAGTGCTAAAATTCAGAGAAGGGGAGGAAAATGAATTATGTGATATTTTTAAAGAAGGGGAAGAAACATGATGAGATTTATCTAGAAGGTCAAAGAATATGATTGAGATTTATAAAGAAATAGTGCTAAAAGTCAGAGAGGGGGTAAAATGAATTATTTCATATTTTTTCGAGATTGGGAAAGAAAATTATAGAGATTTAAAGAGAAGGGCAAGGAAAATGCCGAACCAGTTATTATTTCGGCAGCCAACATATACAGGTTGCGAAAAAGTTTAATCGCTCATACGATTTACACAAGTACGACAAGGATATGAGAAAATCTACTTGAAAGAGAGAGAACAATGATTGTGGGCAGTTACGATGGGCGTATTTAGTTCAAGAGGCTGGAAGAATGTTCATCGCTCCCCTATTTTACACAATATATCATTTGTAGAAATTAATCTGCGCTTCTGGTAACAGCGGTTAAAATAGGGGGGGGGGGGGCGGTCGATGAACATTCTTCCAGAAAACTATGATACTTAGAATAGTAATTCTTGTTTCAAAAACTCCCTTGAAGCTTCAGCTTCATTTGGTGCGCAGATAGTTTAATGAAATTTTGAAAAATAAAAAAGTTTCTCGATCACTGGAAATAGTGCTGCAAAAAAAGTAAAGATTACAGTTTTCTCCAATTTTACAAAAAACTAGGTTTTATATACTAATGAAACTAACGCAGCAATCTTCGCTTATGCTTTTTCTGCCGATTAAAAAAAAAAGTTGAAAATATCTTGTTTAGCTCCGGAGATATCGCGAGGTATGTGTAAAAAAGTAGTAAACATAATTTTGACAAATTTCGCAATAAAAAGTGTTGGCCCTATTAAAAAATGTTGTAATTGCCGATTTCAGATGACCAGGGACCTACTCTATCATTTTGTAAAGACCACATGTGGTTGTACCTTCAAAAACAATTGAAACCTTTTTGCCCCTTTTTCAGTCCACTAAAATTAGAAAGATACCTACACTGCTGTACCTAAGTTTGATCTTGTCAAATTCCTTTGAAATAAGGTGGAAACTAGAAAAAAATCGTATAGTTCTTTTCAAAATCCAAGAAACTGACCTGGACGCTTATTATCATCGATAGAACATAGTTGAGAGAAGTGAGTATTCTGTCACACGAGTAGGAACGTTCCTTATTCTCTTGAAATTTCGCATGTTATCAATGAATTGAAATGTATGTGGTAAACCATTTGCTCAAATAGTAGTTCAAGAGTAACAAGAAAACGTCATATCTTGATAGATGTCATTTTATATTTTAATCTTACTGATGGAACTTCCAAATTATAGATATAATATAAAATAAAAATGGACCGAAAACCTTCAATCAGTTCTGCACGAAAAGATGTATTAGTGCAGTTTATGAAGGAACATGAAGATTTGCAAACGGGCCGGTTTACTTCTGATTCATGACAATATATCAATGACATATCAATGTAAAATACGTTATGCGCATGCGATTCGCATGAAAATATTAGATTCGTGTGCTTCAAAGCAGGAGAACAAAATTTCTCCTCTTCTACCAAAATTTCATAGGAAGGGAATCGCCGAGAATACGGCGTATAAAATTTCAATAGAACAATGGCGGATTTTCTCGTAGGAACGCTCACATCTCTTGGTTGAGAATAAGCACCCTGACCTGAAATGGGATAATGATATGCAATAAAGCCATAAAAGTATTAGCTGTGACAGGGTCGTATTTATTTTGTTGGCGAATTATTATTAATTACCGGAAGACTCCATAAGACTTTTGGGTCATTCTTATTAAAATTTACCTAGTACTTTTTCTTTTTTATCAGGTATAGTGCGGCTCTACACGGTAAAAAGTTTTATGGTTTCATTGCATCTCAAGACTATAGTCTATATAGAAAGGACAAGGAGTAATAAATCATTCATTTAAGTAGATTTTATAGACGTACCAAAATATATTTTAAGAGGGTATACCGTAAGGTACATTTTGTATTGAACGAATGAGTTGCAGCTATGCTAAAGAATATACGATTTAGGTCAGAGGTAACGGGATGTACTAATTTTAATAAAAAAAAGTGATAGAGGTACATAAATTTTAGTAAGTTTGATAAAGAAAGGCAACACAGTTTATTCATAATAGAAAACAAACCAATCTGTAACAATAATTATTTTATATATTTTTGTTCTTTTTGTAAGAAGATTAATTCAAACTTTGAATATTGTCACAAATAAATTACAATGAAATATATTTAAAAAAAATTAATTAAAGTCAAGATAGCAAGATATGGTTTGCAGCCACCATCTGGAAAAGGAAAAAGACTTATCATTGTCCATGTTGGAAGTTCTGAAGGTTTTGTTGATGGTGGATTATTAACTTTTATTTCAAAACGCACGGGGGACTATCACGAAGATATGAATGGGGATGTCTTCGAGGAATGGGTTGTTCAAATGTTGGATCTGATTCCAAAAGGGGCTGTTATTGTGTTATGGACAACGCAAGTTACCATTCACGGTTACGAGAAGCATTGCCCACAAGTCGTTGGCGTAAAGCAGAGCTTTTGGAGTGGCTTATTTCGAAAAATATTAAGTTTCCAAAAGATCCACTAAGGAAAGAACTTTACAGAATTGCAAAAATGAACAAGAATAAATACAAAACCTACATTGTAGAAGAAATGGCTTCTTCTCGTGGTATATCAGTTCTTCGACTTCCCCCTTATCATTGTGAACTTAATCCCATAGAATTAATATGGGCTCAGGTAAAGGGGGAAGTTGGAAAAAAAATACTACTTTTAAAATAAACGATGTTGTGAAATTGTTTGAGAGTGCTGTAAGTCATGTTAGTAAGGAAAATTGGACAAACTGTATCGAGCATGTTATCAAAGTAGAGGCAAATATGTGGAAAATTGACAATATTTGTGATGATTTAATCGACCCTATTATTATCAATGTCAACAACGATTCTTCCTCTTCCGAGTCGGATATAGAATAAAATGTAAGTAATAAATGTATTCCAATAATTATTTCTTTTCATTTTTTATTATATTATAATTTATTAAAACGTATTTTTTTCCCAAAATACTCACCACTGCATTGCGTTATTGCTTATCTGCTAATCCTTTAACAATGAAGAAACCCTAAACTTTGCTACAACTGAAACAAATACGGGGTCGATCTACCTGGTTTTTAGATTTACGGAAGAAATGTAATTTAAAGTAAGAGATTTATCAAAAATTTCATGGTGCTCCCTGTAAAGGTTTTGCATACTTAATTAGGGTTTATTACTCCTCGTACTTTTTGTACATACTATAAGTCGAGTAAAGTCAGTTTCTTAGATCGTGAAAAATACTATACTTGCCTCAGTTATTTAAAAATCGACAGAGTCCAAATTTCATAGAATTCTCATATCGTCAAACCTCGGTCAACGCCTACTTGACTCGTTGAACAGGCCAGTTAAAATCCTCTCTGCTATTAAAATCAATTTCCCTCCAAAACGTTCGCTCCACGCCTAGTTGCCGCTGGCTATCAACGGATCCGTTTACAAAGCCAAGGTTTCCCTAATTAATTTCTTCATAGTACTACCGACGGAAGCACTCCCGCTCGGACCCGATATAGAATAATTCAATTTAAACAAATAAGGTTGCACGTCTGGAAAACTGGTATCGAATATCAAATCTAATTCGTTTTGACTCGGCATCTTCGGTAGATACTCGTGTCGGTTCATGACTTCGGTAATGTAAATAATTTTATCGGTTAGCAATTCCCCGACTTTTTCTCGACACACTTGTCGTTCGCCTTCGTTATTCAACGTTATCAATTCTAATCTTACAGTCCATACTTCCCAAGGAATACATTCGGGTTGAAACAACCATCGACTGGGTTTCTTTTGGAAAAATTCTAAACTTATTTGTCCCATGCCGGTGCCTTCGTTACCGCGTAATTGTTCGGAGAAACAGTTGATTTCTTTGCGGATGGTTTGTTCTAGAGACGACGAAGAACAACATACGTAAGTAAGATCGATAAAATCGCAATCGACGTCGGTGTAACCGACGGTACCTACCGAATAGCTACCTTCGTCGGTGTAGGTGAATTTACCGAGCGATCGGTGAAAAAGCACCGTATGAAAGATGCTGGCTACCGCTTCGTCCGCCTGTCTACCTTCCACCGTCAATTCGAACATTTGAGATCTTGCGTTCATCTTGCTAAATTATCAAAAATAAAATAATACGCTTTAATAACTAGAAACTCAGGAAAAGTTCGTGACCTATCACAATTAAAATCACAGATCGTTGCCTGAGATAGAGCGAAAAAAAAAATAAAAATTAGATGTATGTTGTTTTTGGTGAAAAATGTATCACTATTTTTTATATATATATAGTTCGTTATGAAATAGCACTAAAGCTTCCGTTTTCTGTGAGTGATTTTTTTAGTAATTCATACCCATGAAGCGTAAAGTGCCGCAGATGGTGTTTGTTGTCGTTCCGTACGATAGCCACTTCGATAGGCCGAAGTCGATCAGTTGCGTGTTACCATATTCATCTAAAAGAATATTTTCGGGTTTTAAGTCTCGGTAAATTATTCCAGCGTTGTGCAAAAAATCTGTAAGATTACAAAAATATTGATAAATTAAACATCGCGATCGTGAAATTGAAGTAAGACAAAACAAATGAGAGAATGAGAAGCCATTTTTCAATACCAAAAAAAAGCGAGCGAGTGAGATTAGTTTGAAATCAAGCAAGAGGAGTGAGAAATACCGCGAGAAGTGTGAGATATGGAGCAAAAAGAGTGAGAAATAGAACGAAAAGATCATATAATTAGACTATAAGAAGGATGAGTGCGAAATAGTGCAAGAAGTGATAAATGGAACGTTAAGTGTGACAATTACAATGAGAAGTGTGAGAAATAGAACGAGATGTGCGAAAAGTAGAGAGAGGAAAGTGAGAGATGTCCAAAAAAGAGTGAAAATAGATTGAGAAAGTTATAGAAAGCAGTAGATATTGAAAGAAGAATGAAAAATAGAGCAAAAGAGTGAATAAGAGGAAAAAATGGACGGGAGAGTCAAGAAGAGTGAATAATAGAGGGATAAGAGGAAGAAATGGAAAAGAGTATCAGAAATAGTGTGACGACAGATAAATTAATTACATATCTATTAGATAAAAGTGATAAATAGAATGGGAAGTGAGAAATAGAGTGATAAATAAAGCGAAATAGGAGAAAAGTGATAAATAGCAAAAATTGTGAGAAATAGAGTAAGATTAGTTAGAAATCAAGCAAGAGGAGTGAGAAATACCGCGAGAAGTGTGAGATATGGAGCAAAAAGAGTGAGAAATAGAACGAAAAGATTCTAAAATATACTGAGAAATGAAGAGAGGGCGAGGAGAGATTAGTGAACTCATGTGATAGACAAGGAAGATAAAATGGTGAAAGACAGAAAAAATCGAGGGTCAAAGACAGAAAGGAGTAGGAAATGAAGGGAATTGAGTTAATTACAAGGAATGAAGAATGGAATCAGAAATGAGATGTTAAGGAAAAGGCGTAGGCAGTTAAGAGATATCATTTAAGTGGTGAGGTCAGATGATACAAAGTAAAGAGGACGGTTGATATAAAGATGAGGAATAGGAAGGTGAGAGGTGAGGGAGAGAAGGAGGAGTGGAAAGCAGATGGAAAGGGATGGGGGACAGAAATTAAGACATAAGAGACAAAGGATCGACAGAGAAGTAGCAGAGAGAAGATGCAAAGGGAGGATGACAAATTTTTAATAAAAACAAGTACGCAGTTTATATATACATACAGTAGACTGTTTCGAAAAAATCTATTATTTTTTCATTCTAATAATATATTGAAAGTATTGTTGGACATAAAATAAAATACTGTAAGAGTTCAACTCTTCATATTTATATTAAGAGGAGCCGTGTAAATAATTTCTATGTTCCATTTAAATAACATGGAAACAAAAATTTTCTGGTGCTTTGGAATTTTATATCTCACGTAGGGAGCAATACTGCGAAACGATTTTTCTAGGAAATTTGACGCTCTACAAAAAAAGCACCTATAATTTTTTGTTATTTTGACTCCTTTCAAAGTTATTCAAGGTTGAAATTGAATAAGCAATAAATTTTGGCATTTTTCAATATTTCGACGCTACTAACAAGTTTATCAAAACATTTTATAGGATATTCTTTATAGATCATTTTATTGGTTAAATCTTATATCTATAAATTTTTTTCATATCTTTCAAGGGTCTTAAGTTATTCGCATCAATCTGTATTAAATAATATAAGTCAATACAGGAAAAAATTTCTTAAATGTAATAGAAATCTTTCAGTTTAACAATTACTATTATTAATAACATAATTAAGAAACAATTTTCAGAATGAAAATATAAATATTAATTCCATTGATATAATGAATTATAAACAATAAAATTATAATAACTAAAATAAATATTAAAAAAAATTTATAGCCAATAAAGCGCTCTACAAAAGTAATTTATAAAATTTTTTCATTAATTTGATTGGAGTCGAAAAATTTCAAAATTTATTACTAATTCAACTTTAACAACTTTGATAAGGGTAAAAATTTCAAACAATTATAGTATAGTTTGTTCAACCATCCTTTGCCGTTACGTCATAATCGGTGACGTATTCTGCTGTTTTACGTATGTCTTATATTAGTTGAGTGTTATTTCACACTAACCTCAAAATTATAATCAATGACATATGTTAAGAATTGTTTTCAAAATATGTCAACTGAACTGTCAAAAGTAACAGATAAAATTCATGTCGACCTTAGATAAGAAATACGTTAATGACGTCACAGTTCCATCTCATCCATTTCATGAATGAGAGAGCAAGCTGGACAATGTATGACGTAACGGCAAAGGATGGTTGAACAAACTATACCCAATTTTTATAGAGCGTCAAATTTCCTATCTGTCATTTCGCAGTATTGTTCCCTACGTGAGCTATAAAATTCCAAATCCCAAGACGTGTTTTCATATTACTCAAATGGTAAATAGAAATTATCAATGCGGCACCTCTTGATATAAATATGAAGAGTTCAAACTTTGAAAGTATTTTATTTTCGCACAACAAATATTTTCAGCCTATTTAAAGAAAAAAAAATATCGATTTCATTCAAACAGTCTAATATACAGGGTGTATTATTAAAAGTAATTAAATATATCTCGAGTGAAATTAATCTTGAAAATTATTTTTATTGAAGGATAAGTTACAAGACTTTTGTAATCTAATAACTTACCAATGGCTAAAGCTATTTGAGCAACATACAATTGCACCAATTCTACAGGAAGAGCTAAATAACTTTTGAGTAAATTGAACAGCTCACCTCCTTCTACGTAATCCGTGACTAAAAAATACAAAACATTAAATGATTAAATATACAAGTTATTTTACAGGCTACAGAAAAAAACATTTTTAAAAGTATCGAGATGAAATTACCTATAAACAACCTTTTTCTATTCTGCCAATGGAAAGGACAATTCACGATAAAATTATGATGTCCGCAAATCCTTTGAATCTGTACCTCTTCTTTCACTTGCTCTACTGAGTTTTCTTTAAGTATCTAAAAAGTTCAAAAAAATGTCGTCAAATGTTCATAGCCTCGAAAATCAAATACATTGAAATTTACAATTTTATCAAATTCAGTTTTCAAACACTGAAAAGGAACAATTAACTTTGTTTTAAATAATATTGTGAGCCAGTGCAGCACTTTTAGTTCTATACAGAGCTGGGATCGTTACTAAAAGAAGTAACGCTTTAATAATTTAATACTATTATAAAAGAACATTCAGAAGCAACAACTACTTCTCTGGCTATATGCCACGAAGGACGTTGAACTTTATTTCAAAGTTAAACGGGGTTGGTATATCTGAAGATAAAACCAACCTTTCTGGTTTGTAATTAGAAGGGACAATATCAGTATAAGGTAGATATCATCCGTCTAGACATAGGTTCCCAACCTTTTTTTGTCTACTGCCCACTTTAAAAATAAATTATTTTTTAACGCCCCCCTTTTTAAACATACTTAAAAACCGCTAAGTACTTATAACTGATTATTGAAACGCAACTTTATAGTATTCGGACAGAGTATCTTTTATTGAAAATAAAACAAACATCTAATGTGAAGGTTGAATCTGATGCTGCTCAATAAGTTTGTTGATATCAGGTTCCAATTTACTCAAAAACATCCGCAAGTCGCCACGTTCGGTAACACGCAAACGATTTCTCTTTTTAGTAAGCAGCGTTGCCACAGCACTAAATCCACGTTCACACAAATATGACGATGGGAATGCTATCAAAAATCGTTGAACAATTGACCACAATCCAGGGTACAATTGCGGGATCGGTTTTTGTAGCCAAAATTCTTGATATCCATTTTTGAGCTTGATTTTTATTTCTTCGTTTGTTGTCAATTCTATAAGTTCTTCTTCCAGCTGAGGTGACATTGCTGTGTTGACATTTGAAAACGGATCCAACACCCAGTCTGATTTTTTTCGAGATGTTACGTTGGGTTAATGTTTAGAAGAGTAAATGAGTAGAATGTATGTTTTTGTTTCTTTTTTTATATATTTTATCACATAATTGTTGTTTTTAAGTTTTTATATTTTACCAGAAACATTTTACTATTAATAAAATGAATTTTAAAAAATTCGTGCATAATATTTTCTTATTAGGGCCCTTGTTTTAAATTATTCTGTGTGTAACATAATTTTCTGAAAAATCCGATAATTTTGTCAACGCTGCTCGATAATTTCTTACCTCACGTCTGGCAGCACTGAGCAGCACGCACCAACAGGAATAAGAAAAACGTGCATAAACTCGTTTATCTCATTCGACGCCCAATCGTACTCGACAAGCAAGAACAAGTATTATAGAACCAGCCGATTGATACAGGAATGTACAAATCGGATTATTTAACAAAAACTTGTTAAAACATGATTGCCCGCGGTCTATTATATCGAACCGAGTTTGAGCTATATCTTAATTAATATTAGTTGATGTTCACAAGATGTAGTCGAGAGTCGAGAGCTCAGTCGGTGTCTAAGAGTCTTCCTAGCTAGGTAGATGAAATTATAAATCGACCCCAAAGCCCTACACAACGCCCCCTTTTTTTTCTGGGTCTCTTACCGCCTCCCTTTAGGCCTGCAGCGCCCATAAGGGGGCGTTATCGCCCACGTTGGGAAAGACTGGTCTAGAAGCTCTGAGAGCAAAATTATAGACTGGACAAATCATTGATTTCGCACAAATACATCAATATCGGTAAAGAAAACGTTAAGTATGAGATAAAAGTGACATCCCCACATCTTACCACAAACTAAAATTCTATTTGACAAAAAACCTGACGGATTTGTAGAGTTATCTACTTTATTTACTGTTTCCTGTGAATATTGATAGCACGCTTTATTAAAATGACAATGTATTTGCAGAAAACTGTGAATAAAATAAATAGCAATGCTCTACTTTACTGTTACATTTACTTCAAACAACTTAATTATATCATATCAAGTTGACAAATTTCATGATTTATAGTTACTCACCTTAGATTTAGAAAGGACTTTTAAAGCAAATATTCGTCCACTTTCCAAATCTTGCGCCTTATAAACTTTCCCAAACGATCCTTTATTTATTTCTTCAATAACTTCAAACCTCTTTTCGTTGTAGGAAGTTGATACGGGAAATTCTGGCAAAAAACAGGATTCCAATTGAGTGACAGGCCAAGCGGTTTTGCTAGATTCGTAAGGAAGTGTTAAAGTAGATTCCTTCCACCTGTTTCAAACAAAATATCAAAAAATTGGTTGCTTTTTTAAAACATCAACTTTTTTGGGGCGCACCGTATAAAAACGATTCGCGCAAAATTTGTAACGAATTTTCATTTTTGGATTACTAACCTTTGTTGCTATGGTTAAAAATTGGTGGCGTATTAAAAACGTTAATTGTATTATGGCTGGCGATTGAAAAAAAAACTTAAAATAGCATTGTCTAACAAGGTATACGACCTTATTAGTCACGAGTAACACAGTCAAGGACTTTATTGAACAGTTACAACAGATGGAAAGATGAGATAGTTGAAAAATGTAATGAATCGAAATCGGACTATTTGAAATGTTTACTACTTTTATAAAACGGTATATGACCCAAAGTGCATGATTTGAACGTAGCAAATTTTTTTTTTTTCAATTTGTCGTTGGGCAGTAATTTCTTCTGGCATCAGCAGTAGTTGGGGATTTGTTTTTCGAAACTCAGCAATTTCTTCTGGCAATAGCAGTTCTTTGATCTAGCAGAGGAATTGTTGCTACATTACCCGCATTTGAGACAAATGTCGCCAGCATCTTTTTGGAAACACTTCGAAAACTGATAAGTTTCGGCGGTTCCGGTTCACCCAAAGGCGTGCGATATAAAAAAAATCATGACTATACATGTTTATCAACAAAAGTTAAAATTTGATAAACATAGATATTAAAAAAATCATTTTAAATAGAATCAACTGAAGCTAATACATTTTATAACCAAATTAGTGAGATAATGTTTTAAAGATTTCATTTAAATATAAATAACTGGAAAAGTACGAGTTCACATAATAACCTTTTTGGTGAGCGTCATCGATTGTTAATGTCCTTCTAACACATTACGTTGGAAGAAATGGAAAAACAAGGCAGGTCTGTGATTAATCCTAATCAAAATATCACAATAATGAACCTTTAAATGTATTACAGACGTTGACTCTAATTTTTGACTTAAAAAATTTGATTAGTTGATCAATCGGGAGAAATTACACCATTCAAAATAGGATGAAGACGTACATTTCGTAGCGGCAGTGTGTCTTACGTCTTTTTCTAATGTTCACTGACAGTTCTCGTCAGGTCTGTACCTTGTTGTTTACGGTCAATTATTATTTATGAAAAGTGAATATTAATATTATTGTTATACTTATTTAAATAATACAAAAATATGCCTAGATACACGGAAAAACATCAGCATTTTGAAAGATCTCAAATATTTTCAGTTGGAAAAATAAGCTGGTGATTATCAATTTCATAGCCTCTTCAAATTTGGCTGAATACGATCCTGATGATTTTATTCATCAAATTTAAGGTTAGCTAGGAAATAGTGGCGAAAGTAATGGAGGATAGAAAAAACATGCTGGAATTATTATTATCACAGTGGCGTAGATTGTAGAGGAGAAAAGAAATTTTCATCCCTACCGCAAGCCTCTGGTAATAGAGAAAAAAAATAGTATATTATACATCAAGGTGGTGAAGACTATAGGGCATGTCCACGACAGTTGACAGTTGACAATACCTTGGTGGTAAAACAATAAAAAAGGTAGAACGTGTCGCGGGACACACGGTAGGAACTTTAGTTCCTTTTAAGCAAAAATTATGTAATACATTTGACGTTATAGATAAACAATTTACATATTCTTTGGTGGTTGAGTAGTAAGCACACCAGACTCTCACGCGGTAGACCCGGGTTCGATTCCCCGCGAGGATTTTTTTTTTATTGTTAATTTTATTTTTAAATAATCATTCTGCTTGATATTAATAACGACAACAGGTAGAGACCTATGAAATATTTAGCAGAATATTCATTATTATAGATAATGGTACGGTACCCTCCATGAGGGAGTCCGACTGGCAACATCTACTTATAACAGCATCGTATATTTAAAAAAGGAAACCGTAGCATTATACAAATTGGACATTCGTTTACCACAAAATTAGTGGAAACATAAAATTGAATTGTTAAATTTTTAATTTGAAGTTATATTACAGTTTATAGAAATTTTTATTTTGTAGATTTTTTCCTAAGTGAGTCGTAGAAAAAATATGCTGCTCGACTCGTGTGTATTGTCCATATCGCACTTGAACGATTGAGCACTCCGCCTACGGCGTCGTGCTCCATCTTCGTCCTCGTGCGACATGGCCATCATATCCACACTAGTTGCACAAACTACAATTTCTTTCAAAATATGCCCTTTTACATTTAAAAACTACCTGCCAAATGTCAAATCAATTTATCCATCCATTTTAAAGTTATCGAATTAAAACATTCAAGTTTTCAACACCCTGTATTTCGAAAAGTAGCTAGACCCCTTAATCGCGCAAAAAAAGTTATGGAAATAATAGTAAAAATTTATCCGAACAAATTCAAGTAGATCACTAGCACTGCGAATACCAGCTTTGCATAGAATTTCAATATAGCATCGGTGGTTCAGTGGTTAGAATGCTCGCATTGCACGCGGGC
>CAJUYH010001902.1:0-44400 GCA_910591685.1 Galerucella tenella
ACCTGCAACCGATGCCATCCTCATCGACGTCATCTACTTATCAGTTAACACCAAATAACTCCACTGGACCGGCAATTTTGAGTAATTTACAGAATGCAACAAATTGTGTTTCTAATAGTAATATTTATAGTAATTAATAGTTTTTGGTTAATGTTTTGTACCTATATGTATGTTGAAATAAAATAACTTTTGAAAAATGGGTTGGTATACTTTTTTGTATATACGGTCGTAGAAAGAATAATGTTCCTAACTCATGCGTAAAGTGCCTTTCCCGCCCTTGACCGCTTGCCCGAACTCCGCTCCGCGTCGTTCGGGTCAACTGCAGTCGCGTGCAGGAAAGTATCACTTTCCGCACTGTTTCCAAAATCCGCTAGATTTTACGTGTGAATAAGATCGTGTTGTGAATGTTAGTGCTCTAAATAGGTGGTGATAGATGAAAAATATTTGCCCCTCAAAAATAGACGATTATTCATTCGGACTTAGTGGTTTAGTAGTAGTTTTTTTTATTAAGTTCGACTGAAAAATTTACGAAATTATCTAATACTAATAAAAATAAAAACCAACTGTGAACACGTAATGATAAATTTATAAAATAATCTAATAGGCGTGAAAATCGGAAGTAAATTTAAACAATTCCTAAGACATTAACACAATACAAGATAATCATAACCTAGACTTCGTCACGGTTTTAAAAAAGAAGACGACAGAACTGTGGTTCTGTGTCAACCTTCATGTAGCTTACTTCTCTTTTAGGTCATATACGTCACAGCTTAAATGGCGACTATATAAATCATCCAAATCATTCAAATCGACATAAAAACTTTCTGAGAAGGAAAACATAGAAATAATTGATACTCCATTACGATTTTGTCCACCACTAACTATCAATATTGAGGAAACATAATAGTTTGTTAGGTTAGGTTAGGTTAGGTTTGTGCTGAGTGGGTCCATAAGGCCCTCCACTGCGACTGGCAAGAGTCTATTGTGGCTCACACCTATTTAGATTTCACCAAACAAATTCAGCTTCTTAACAAAGCCGATTGGTTTATTTTGTGGAGGATATCTCAGGTCCGAGGGCGAGAGAGAGACCCTGCCAAACGTCAGATACCTGATTCGAGCCGCGGCGGGACAGACACAAATTATATGCTCTGCTGTTTCATCATCTTCCTGACAAAGACGGCAAGTCGGATCTTCCGACAGTCCAAGTTTTAGCATATGATCATTCAGATGACAGTGGCCTCTTAAAAGGCCTGTTAGACAAGGTTATGCCTGCTATTATAGTCTAACATTTGCTTGGAGACATTCTTCTAAGGATGTATAAAAGCCTTTGAATGAACAAATCCTGGTACATTATGCCAGAAGTCTGAAGCTCTTCTTGTTGTCCTGTTGTCCAGGTATTTAGTGTTTGTTTGGCAAAACTTATTGCGATGCCAATTGTAGGTTTTGGTCCGATAGAAACACGTGCAGCCCCCTCCCTTTTCTTCCATGCCAGAATGGCCAGGGTTCTAGACCAGCAATACTTTATTCAGTTCTCCTATTGGGGAGAGTCTTTTTTGGCAGTCTAAAACCAATTTCGACGTTACACGGTGAGAGCTAAGTGCTTTCAAAGCCACTTGCCTTGCCCCACTCTCTCCACACATGAGACAATGGCGTAAATTTCCGCCTGAAATACGGTTGCATAGGATCCTAGAGAGGTTGAAATTTCTGTCCAAGGTCGGCGCCCGTATACACCTGCACCAAAGCCCGAGGGTATTTTTGAGCCGTCTGTGTGCCAACAGCTGTATGCTCTTAATAGTTCATCTTTACGTAGGACCCATCAACTCTATTTAGTATTATGACGGTATAAAGCAGGTCGTAGTTTGTTAAGGTTAACACCTAATTGAGTCACAAAAGGCTAATTATTATGTTTTTATGTCTAGGTTGTAGAAAATATTATGACAAAATCTAATTTTAACTATTTTAATCTTATGCTACGACTGGACTGAAAATCATGAAAACCATTTGCTATAGCTGTTGACATGATTGGGTGAAATTGTTCATATGATAAAAAATGAGGAAATTTGATTGGTTTATGGAACTGTCAAAAAATTTTCAGTAGTAATAACCCAAGGACATTGATAATTGTTCGAAAAAATTATATGACAGATTTCGAAAGCTTGTTGCTTGGAAACAGACCGACGCCGTAGGCGGAGGTCTGTTGCCTACAAGCAACAAGCTTGAGAAAGTTTTCATAAAATTTTTGAGCATTTATCAATGTCCGAGGGTTATTCGGATAGAAAATTTTTCACCAATTATAGAATTACAACCAAACCGTGACATTTCCAAATATTAAATATTTGAAACTTCAAAATCGAAATAAATCAATAGGTAGGTGTCCATAGCAACGTGAAAACAGCCCATGGTCTGTTATCAGTGTAATGTTGACATGATTGGGTGAAATTGTTCATATGATGAAAAATAAGGAAATTTTATTGGTTATTGGAGCTGTCAAAAACTTTTCAGTGTAATGTTGACATGATTGGGTGAGATTATTCATATGACAGAAAATAAGAAAATTTTACTGGTTAATGGAGCTGTCAAAAAATTTTCATAATAATTGTTTTTCCCCCGGCTCTACTATGACTAGTTTCTGAGATAATGCCGACGATCTGCCTGCACTGCTTTGCTCTCAGCACCATATAATATTGTTTTTTGAATATAATTTTATAAATTTTATATTGAACTGTTGATTAATTAGGTGAAAACAAAAAGGTTTTTCAAACCTTGACTTTATCGTAAGCGGTGCAGTTATATTACAATAACGTTTCGGTCTGATTCATCCTTTAGGCGTGGACCCAAAAATAAAGTAAGCTAATGACAAGATAAACATTTAAAAACCGCTTCATTTCTAATTACATCCTGAGCAAAGCAAATCAGTGACTTCGTCGATCGATAATTTCGTGATTACACTCGGGTGTGGGCGGATCACTGATCATTTGTTTTGTATTTATGTTTATAATTTGTGTTATACGAGGCAGTTCGTTTCCATTTGATTTATCGACTGAATAAAAGAAATTTTTTTTAAGCAGCTCAATATAATCTATCGGTAGAAAAGTTTAACGGGAATCCAATTTTTTTTAAATTTATTTATATCACTTCATGCCTTACGGTTGTAGTTATTGATCCTTGTTACTTCTTATTTTCTATCAAATCAAGGCTAGTGGTAGGGTTTACCACTATAAGACTTCAACAGGTAAGTGCAACTCAGTTACTAGTATCTATTATGAAGGGATTGTCCTCAGAGATGAATTCGTTCCCTATAGGTGAATATTTTTGTATAATTCTTTTCAAAAGGGGTTATTTTCTCATAATCAGGAATAAAAATATAGCGTACTCAGGGCATTAATCGAGCACTAAGTGAGTTAGGTATATTCGTTGGGCATTAATTATTACTCCAGCTTAAATTTCATTGTTAACATTTATTTTCAGTTGTGGAAATGGACTTCTGTCATAAACTTGAACTGGAAGTGATATATTATGACAAAAAAAACCTAGCTACTGTCCCTGGGAGCCCTCTACAGGTTGATTTTCCTAAAACCTCACCACTTGGGGCTGGTAGTCATAAAAATATCCAGTTTTTAACTTGATTCATGCAATAAAACCATGAGGTGGTGACGAATTAAGCTATCACATGAAAGTGATGATAAATCAGGTATTTACTTAGTTTTCTAGCCATACTTGGAAGGCAAGTTCCAACTACATTCAAGCTATTCCTTAAGAATATTATTAAGAAGATTTTTATAAAGATGTTTATGGAGATTCTTATGAAAGACTAAAACAAGTTCATCTTATACAAAAGATGGGTAGGATTACAGATGAGCATGGTAACTTACCTACTCACCTACTCAACTACATTCAAGCTATTCCTTAAGAATATTATTAAGAAGATTTTTATAAAGATGTTTATGGAGATTCTTATGAAAGACTAAAACAAGTTTATCTTATACAAAAGATGGGTAGGATTACAGATGAGCATGGTAACTCACCTAGGTCGGCATGTGTCCTCTAATGTAGATTCGAACACGAAGTATATTATAAACGAAATTCTTTGGGCTACAAAATTGAGTAACTGAAACTCTGTTTAATATTTTCCAAAGAATTCAGACTTCAAAACCGCCAAAGCCGTAGCATGTGTTTCTTAAACAAAATGGTTCCCTACCCACAAAAAAACCCTTTTTTGTATGACCTCTGACCTGGTGCCGATGGTTGACCTTGACTTCATTAACCAAATAATGGCTACAGAATAGAAAAAGTGGAACGAATCGAATATTTGGGAGTCAATATCACAAATAAAGGAGACGAAGAAAGGGAAATAGAAAAAAGATTAACAAAAGACATATAACGAACAACTTAGATAAGAATGTACCAAACAATGAGACCGTCAGTTACCTACGCATGTGAAACTTGGACAATAAGCAAAAAAGAGCAGAATAAATTAGAAATATGGGAACGTGAAATTCTCAGAAATATTTATGGTGGTATTAAGGAAGATAGAATCTACAGAAGGAGAACAAACAAAGAACTCTTATAATTATATAAGCACCCAAGTATAACCCGAATAATTAAAGCACAGAGAGCGAGATGGTTGGGACATATAGGTCGAATGACAGAAGATAGATGGGTAAAACGAGTGCTAACAGGTGGAGAAGGTGGTAAAAAGAGAAGAGGAAGACCAAGGAAAAAACGGTTGGAAGAGGTTAGGAGAGACCTGAGAACAGTGGGAGTTAGGGACTGGGAAAAGGAGGCGAGGAGCAGAAGGAAATGGAAAAAGAGAGTGAAAGATCTCGAAGCCTGTAGTCCTGTTATATATATTAAAATGAGAAATCTTTTTTTATTTTCCACAAGATATGTTTCACCCGAATTTTCGAATACCTTGTATTAACAACTACAATAGGGGGTATTACTTGGTTAGGTTAGGAAAGCACAGCCTCTGTTAACCCAAAAAAAAATTAGGTAAATTTTTCGTACGACCTTTTTATACACGTCAGCGCTTTTTTAAATAAATACTCATAAATTGCGTGTTTATATAGAGAGCTCGGGACCCAGCCCACTGTGTTCTAAAAACCGACAAACACATTAAAAAGTCGTTATAAGAGATTGTATACAAGATACTTATCACGTTGAAAAATATTTGTTAAGTTTTCCAACAATTTGAATAAACTAATGCTCTTTGAATACAGATTTCCGTGACAAAAGCCCTCTCTACGTCATGGGGGTTAACACAATTATGATAAACAACAATATGTGTTCCTTCAGTTTATCCGTTAGTCGAGTGGAGTCTAATTGTTTTCAAACAGAGAGTTAATAGTTGTTTCTAGCAAACACGCCAGAGGTTCATTAATTTCAAAAGATTTAAACTTGCTCATTTGTTGTCAGACTTCTGTAAACAATTTGTAAATAATTAATTATTTAATGACACGATAATATGCTATTAGGTACTAAAACTATAAATTAATCAATAGATCGTAAGGTTAAACAAGTAAAATATACGAGGGGTATATCATAAAAGTGTTAAGTCATCATATGTTAGGTTAGGTTCTCATGCATTTCAAGAAGCAAGTTTGTGATAACACCTGTTATTCTGGAATGACTGTGGGTGTTGGAACCTTCGTGCCAATTTCTATCGCATTCCAGCCTGCAGCCATTCACCCCACCCTAACGCGCAGTGCAAGAGGCAGAAGATTGCGAATGGCGTCCACCGCCGCAGTCGGGTGCTTCTCATCGCACCCATTATACACCATTAGGCAAGCCTTTGAAGTTTTTATAGCTTCAGTTCAACTTTCTTTTGACCTTTTTTTGCTACCAGACTTAGGCTCCATAGAGTCTCACCAAAATTGATTACAGCTAGTGTACGATTCGTGGATTTAGTCCCGGTGTGTTTATGCTTGTGACCAGTTTGGCAGCCATTTTCCGTTTATTAGTTTTATCGAGTAGGTGTGAATTCCAGGTTAGTTTTGCATCCAGAATTATACTCAGTTACTTGGCTACCTGGCCTGGACAGAACTGCACGTTAAATATGCTTAGCGATTCCACCTTATCAAGCTTCCTTTTTATTGGGAAGGGAAAAAGCGCAGATTTATCCTGAGGCCGCATTCATACCCCAACCAATTCCAGTTTAGTTTTGTATCCATTATTATACCCGGGCACTTGACCTCCTGGCTTAGACACAGCTGCACGTTGAAGATGCTTGGCTATTTTAGTTTCTCAAGCGTCCTTTTTCTAGGGAAGGGAGTAAGCGCAGTTGTCGCAGGATTTATCTTTAGGCATTCCAGGTTAGTTTTGTATCCATTACTATACCCAGACACTTGACTTCCTGGCTTAGACGCAGCTGCACATTGGAAGAGGTTGGCAGTTTTATTCTCTTAAGCCTCATTTTTTTAGTGAAGGGATTGAACGTAGTTTTCGCATGATTTTTCTTCAGAGATTCCCTAATTATACCCAGACTTTTGACCTCCTGGCATAGATACAGCTGTACGTTGAAGATGCTTGGCGATTTTAGTCTCTCATGCTTCCTTTTTCTAGTGAAAGGGAGTGAGCGCAGTTGTCGCAGGATTTATCCCTAGACATTCCTTCCTAAACCAATATCAGGTTAGTTTTGTATACATAATTATACCCAGACACTTGACAGTTTTATTCTCAACCTCCTGGCTTAGACACAACTGCATGCTGAAGATGCTTGGAGATTTTAGTTCATCAAACTTCCTTTTTCTAGTGAAGGGAGTAAGCGCACTTGTCGCAGGATTTATCCTTGGGTATTCCTTCCTAAGCCAATTCCAGGCTAGTTGTTGACATCCTGGCTTAGACACAGCTGCACATTGAAGAAGCTTGGTAATTTTAATTTCTTAAGCTTCCTTTTTGTAGTGAAGGGAGTAAGCGCAGTTGTCGCAGGATTTATCCTTAGGCATTCCTTCCTAAACCAATTCCAGGTTAGTTTTGTATACATAATTATACCCAGACACTTGACATCCTGGCTTAGACACAGCTGCACATTGAAGAAGCTTGGCAATTTTATTAAAATAAGCTTCCTTGTTCTAGTGGAGAGATAGATAGTGCATCTCATACGAGAGAACTTTCACCACAAAAAAAGAAGGGAATTAGCGCAGTTTTCGCGGATTTATCCTAAGGCATTTGATCCTCCAAGTCATAAATGATGTCTGTATCTGTATCTGTAAGAATTTGAAGGGTGGGTGACCCCCACAGCACTTAGGCCACAATTGGCCCATTGTGCATCCTTCCGAGGTTCAGACTTCCTTCTGGCTCGTCACCCAGCCTACTTGTTTGAAGTAGGCGATAACGTCGCCGGAAGTAAGCTCCCCCATGTTGGCTTGTGTTAGCCTGTACTCGCCGAATACGGAAAACCTAAATTGAGAGAGTGTCGGACATTCACAAAGAATGTGTTCGACAGTCTCATCTTCCTGTTCACATCCTCTACAGAGTGAAGTGTCAGACAGACCCAGTCTGTAGAGGTGTTTTCGTAGGTGGCAGTGACCGGTCAGAAATGATGTCAAAGTGTCAAACAAATTATTTGTCAAAGCTATTTTCTAACCTAATCATAACTTTTCTTAAATAAAACATAAAATATAGAAATAATTGCAAAAATAAACAAAAGCTTGTATTGATTTGTGTGAAGCATGTCACCGTTTACAATATTTGAAAAAAAATGAAATTATCAAACAATCAAATTTAATTAATCCATTTATATTTATCTTAGTGCCCTGGAAAAGTGTCAAAATGATACGAAAGCTTGGTTTTTGCTGTTTTTACATCAAATTTTCGACTGAGAATCCCCGTTATTCCTACCCCTAAACATTTTTCAGACGTTATATTTTAACAAATTTTTGCGATTTCGGATTTTTGTGAATCTCCTTATTCTTCCTACTTTCTTACCAAGTGTGCAAGGAAAGCACTTTAATCAAATTTATTCACATTACCAATCAAAATGACTCTTTAATCTCCCATTCTACGTAAAATAACTTAGGGACTGCTCAACGTTATTGTGATCAACCCTACGCAGCATTATAGTCTTAAGTTCAATTAAATTGATTACATTTGCATTTTCATCCTACCACTGTGTACAGTTGTAGAATAATTCTTTTTTTATTCAACTTTTCTCCGATTGTTAACGTATTGTGCGTATTTAACAATCCAGATCATGTAAAACATATGTTAAATAGATATTTTACTAAGCAGATTTGCATTGAATTTGTTTTTATTCTTTCGAAAGCCTTAAAGTGGATGTTGTTGTAGCACAAAGTGTGAATTTAATATCTTCATTCTTTTGTTGTTACCGTCGGTTGAACAGCGTTATGTCTATTGTACAATGGATGCATTTGAATACAAGGATAGGTACAAAACTCCTACGATATGGCTGAAATTGTTTTATGGTCTTTTTATAGGTGATTTAGCAATATCAACCACGCTCGGTTGTAATGCTTTGAATTAATAGTGTTCTAAGTTATTCTACACAGTTATATTGAAGTGCTCTACAAAAGTTAGGAAGGTTCACAAATATTGGAATCGGGTGAAAATTACTTCCCGATTAGATCCAGACTTCCCTTGAAATCCAAATTGCCAACACTGCAGACCGCAGCCGGATTGTTGGACCTCTACATTTCGCTCTAGCTCTATGCCAGTTTTTATCCATTTTGATTAACCGGAAGAAGCAGAATGACCCACTAGATCACCCGATTTAGATCACCAGAGAATCATCTCATTCACTCCAAAATCAGAGTTGCTCCATAGTAAATTCATTCACAGGAATGGATGGATGAGAAAATGGAGAATAGGTGGGATGAGTATGAGGGCGCGCTAAAAGGAGCGATTGGGAGCAGGAGAAATTGGGTGGACCGGAAATTCGGGGAGGTGAATACTTCTTGACGCAGGTGCTCACTGGGCATGGGTCGAGAGTAGGTTACCTCCACAAGATTACAAGATTGGGAAAAGAGAAACTGGAGTGTGCGAGAGATGTGAATTGGATGATGATGTGGGACATGTGTTTAGATGTTGGAAGAACTAGGAAGTTCTGAAGAAGTTGGAAAATAAACTGGGAGAGGCGGTGTATTGGGAAAATATGTTGAGGGGCGAGGAGGAATGGATGGAGATAAGTGGCGTAGTAGAGAGCATGATTAGGGAAAGAGAAGGACTCGATATGGTATGTGAGAGGTAGGAGTGATAGAAGGGAGAAGATTACGGAAAGTGTGTGAGGGACCGCAGCCCGTCTTGAAGTATGCTAGGCTAATGATTCCAAGGCGGGAGTAACGGCGAATTTGAGGTGGGTTTGGTTGGTAGGCATTGCCGTGGGGATAAGTACAACACTGTCTGGGTACTGGTTAGGACCCATTCGAACATGAGTCCCATCTCGTCTCAAAAAAAATTGTAATAGATAATTACGATATAAGTGTCGTAAAGATTCATATTACGAAATGAGATGGGAAAATGATAACCCATTGAATCTCGTAATATGAATTTACGATACGAATATAGTACATTATTTCACCTACCACTAATAATGTTAATTATTTACTTATAATAAGTCAATATTCCTGAAATTAATGATATTAGAAGCAAGCGCTATGCTCATTGTTGATTTATTTTGCAAACTGTCAATTTTGACGCGTTCACTTTAGTTTGGTATAATAGTATCGACATGAGTTACGATTATGAAAGTTTATCTAGTATCTCATTACGAAACTTATATCAGTATCGTGAAGTTTGATATTACATATTGGTATTGGGTAATAGCTATTTACCTAACAAGTGCGGAAATTGAATTTTTCTGCACGAGCCTGCCGTTCCGGAGCAGCCGAGTGCAGAGAAACATTTTCTGCCAGTGTTGTGGGTGGTACAATAGTTTTTCTACGAGCGTGGGGAAAGGCAACAGAGCTAATCAAAAGTTGAGATATTTTTATCTGATTATAAGTGCTTATAGTTTATTTAGAAACATATTTTATTAGATTATTGATAAAGTAAACATAAAGTGAAATATTATTAACAATAATAGTTACATGTCAGAATTTAATACCTAATTATTTATATTTTAATTTATTGTGAAAGTACAATTATTTGCATTACTTAAATTTACCTACGACCCCCCCTGTAATCAGTCAATAACACACAGTCGGCATCAATGTAATTATGTCTATTAGGCACTAAAAAAACGCACAGCTGTAAAGTAAATCGCACGGCATCCCTAGCAACTTCTTAGCAACTGTCAATAGACGTCGCCATTTTATTCCTAATTGACTATTTGAAAACATTCGATTTTGCCACCAAAAGCACAAGGGGCGAAGTATGTATTGATTATAACTGAAAAATGGACTTTTTAATAATAATAATAATGTTTATTCAAGGAATATAATACAATATAATAAATGATTTAAAAAGAAATAGTTAAGAATACATGAATAAACATAAAATCACTGAAGCGCCAAAGACGCTTGTACGTGATATTTTCACATAATTAAAAATACATTTATAAAATATCATAGAATATAAAATATAAACAAATATAACTATTTTACTGAAACGATAAACAAACACATACCTACTTATAATTAAAACTATATATATGATTATTGGGAAAGGTAATAATAATAATAAAGAACTCAGTGAAGTGGTCACATTAGGGCAAATTGACATTATCGGGAAATATTGGCAGTATTAATTAAATTCATAACATCAAATACAAAATTTTAGGTTGACTAGGTCATTGAATCTTTTTCTATCAGTATTGTACATCCATTCCTTCACAGATCGTTTAAATGTTCCAGGATTATTTATGTTTCTTAAGTTCAGAGGTAAAATATTATAAATTTTTGCTGACAGAAATTCCACTGAGCGTTGACCGATTGTTTTCTCACATATAGGTATATTGATTGAGTTTTCTTTTGCTCTCGTGTTGTGACAATGTTCGACTGGCTGCACTTTTATTTTATTTTCATGAATATTTGTGAATATCTTTTCGCAGAAAATTTGTCTAACATCAAATATTTTATTTTGTGAGAAAAGTTTGTCGCTAGAGAACCCTATATTTTTTTTATATATGATTCTCAGTATCCACTTCTGTAAGACATTAAGACCCTCCAAATTACTTTCTGTTACACCTCCCCAACTTAGGATACCATACTGCAGCTGACATTGCACCAACGAGAAATACAAAATTTTAAGGTTTTTCAATGTTAAAAAATCAACTAGGTATCTGAATTTAGTCAGCAGACCTCTTAATTTATTCTTGACGTTGTTAACTTGTAAGTCCCACCTTAAATGTCTATCTATTACGATTCCCAAGTATTTGATTCGATCTTTTTCAAAAATTTGTGTTTGGTCATCAATTGTTAATGGTCCCAGATCAGGAAGGTGATTGGAGTAGGATGTGAACGGTAAGTAATTTGTTTTTTGGCTGTTTAGAGTCAATTTGTTATATTCAAACTAGTTACATATTTGTCTTAGATCTTGTTCTGCTAATACTTTGAGGTCTTTCCAGCTTTCACCCTCATATATTATGGCCATATCATCTGCAAAACTGACTATTTTTCCTGATGCTTGGGAATGCAATAAACTATTTGTATAAATCGTGAATAATAGAGGTCCCAGTACTGTTCCCTGTGGAACACCACAGGTTACTGTCCTGGAACGACTTGAAACTCCATCTATGCTTACTATTTGTTTTCGCTGTGATAAATAGTCTTTTAATAAAAAGTAAGCTGGACCTCTTATACCGTAACATTGCAGTTTCTCTAATAAGCGTTTATGATTCACAGTATCGAAGGCTTTTGATAAATCCACAAATATGCACATAATTGGAACTTTTTTATCTAACGCCTTATATAATTGCGAAGTTAGCTGCAATATGGCATCCTCAGTAGAACGTCCTTCTCTAAAACCGAACTGGTTATCAGAGAGTATATGAAACTTTTCAAGAAATCCATACACTCTATCTTTAATAAGTTTTTCCAATATTTTCGAAAACACTGACAATAATGAAAAAGGGCGGTAATTTTCGACTTTTTGTTTGTTACCGTGTTTGTATAGTGGTTTAATGATACCAGTCTTTAAGCAATTTGGAAATTTACCCTTCTGAAAACATTTATTAAAAAAATTAGTTAGAGGTTTTGCAATTTCAAAATTTATTTCTTTTAGAGTTTCTGATCTGATATTATCCCATCCTGGGGATTTTTTTTGTTTCAAGTTATTTATGATATTTATAGTTTCGGTTTCAGATACTGGATTTAGAAACACAGTATTATTTATATTGGTTATATTTTCTGAAAAATTGTTTACATCATTTATTTTATTTGCATAATTTTCACCTAAGTCGCTATAATAATTATTAAATATATCTACAATTTCACTCTTTGATGTTATGAGTTCATTGTTCACCTCTAATGTCTCTATTGTTACGTTAGGTTTTCGATTTGGACAAATACTATTAACTGCGTTCCATAATCCACTAGAAGAATTTGGACTATTTTCTATTATTCTATTCACATATTCTTTTTTAGCTTTATTAATTTTCTGTCTAAGTGTGTTCTTTAAGCACCTATAATTTTTTCTTAGTATCACATTTTCAGGGTGTACTTTCAGTTCTCTATACATTTTATTTTTTTCATTTATTATATTCAGTATTTCATGACTTTTTAGTTTTTTTCGCATTTACTTTGATAGTATTTGTGTGTAACTGGATATATTTAGTTAGTTTTTCTATAAAGTTTTCCATAATCAAATCGACATTTTCTGAGTCATAAATATTGATCCACTGTTCATTTTTCAGGGTATCTCTAAAATTTTCATAGTTAATATATTTTTTATATTTATTTTGCTGAATCTTGTCAGAAGAAATTGACTCATAATTTATTGTAAATAACTGCGATTGGAAAATGATCAGTTATATCATAATTGAAAATGTATGAATTGAAATGATTTCGAATGCTATTATTTTCAACAAATATGTGATCTATACATGTTTTACTACTAGGTCTTGTAATTTGATTTATATAAGGAATGAAATTAAAAGAATTAAATACATTTTTATAATTATCAGTATCATTTTTGTTTTCCAGTAGATCGATATTCATATCTCCAATAACAATATGGAATTTATTTTGTTCCCTTAACTGTAGATAATCATAAAGCTCTGTAATGAAGTTATTTTTATCTGTACTGGGTGATCTGTAAATAGCTGTTAAGACTAATTTAATTTTATTCACAATAATATGTAATTCAATGGCAGTACTCTGAGCAATCTGAACAATATTATAATTGTATTTTATATTACATTTAATAAATACTAAGATTCCATCGTTTTTGTTTAATGTTCCTTCACTGTAGACATTGCTATAACCTGGAATAGTGTATACATCTTTATCGAAAATAGTGAAAGTTTCCGTTAAAATTATTATTTCATATTGCTCAGAAAACTGATTAAGAAATATTAGGCACTCATCGTAATTTTTTGCAACACTTCTGATATTCGGATGTAATATTTTAAAATTTTGAAGTTCATGAGTAAAATAGCTTTGGTTAAATTTCTGTATGTCAAATATGAGTTTTCCTAATATTTCCTCATTTTCGTAGTTTTTAATAAATATTATCAACAATATATTTAATAATTTTTAAACGTTATTTCTTTAATGTGTTTCTTTCATTGGTAATAGAGTAATAGAGATGGAGGAGATGAAAGTTTACCAAGCACCTCTAATAATGTAACTGTTGTTTCTTATGCTTCAACAAAAAAGGAAGCGATTTATACTTTGTGTTTAATAACTGTACTGTTACTATAAACAATTATTATAATAACTAATATTATGGAATTGAATGTTATACAATAAAATTATTAAAAATATCTATTGTTGATGTTGTTCAAGTATTATTAATAATAAGACTATAAATACAAGTACAAGTAGGTCGTAGGTCAAGTATAGTACGTAACTTGTGTTGTAAAGTATTTTACGCACGAATGGAAAAGTTACACACGATGCCGCGGAGCGGCAAGTGCGTAATTCCGCTTCTTACCACACACGTTACGTAATATACTATTATAGCAGATGCTATTTGCTTGTTGAATGGCTGTATTTTTGGATCTGTTGCTCTTTGCTGTTCTGGGATAATAATGTCAGTCGAGTGTAGTTCATTTTCGAATTCCTGTTCAAAGTTGTGCTGAGTGTTACCTATTATTATTTTAAAATAATAAGGCAAGATAAATTGCAACGGCGACTCAATGTGGAGAGCACCTCAGGTGTGAATTCGGAGACCAAACTAATATTAATTCAGGGAGTAGTCTTACCGGTTCGCGGGTAATCCTACTTTATTTAAGTTATTGAAGTTATATTGAAGTTAATGAGATAATAAATGAAGTTAAGAAACGAAATGAATTTAATAAGTTAATAAATCAAGTTAAGAAATGTAATTAAAGTTAATCAAGAAAGGTAAGTGGGCGCCACCCTGAATAATATTAGTCGACTTGTTTTTCACCTCACCACTCTCTATCAACAAACCTGGAAATGTTGGAAGGGAAGGAATATGAACAACGTTGTTAAATTTACAAGTTGTATAATGATTAAAAAAAAATATCACAGGAAAATATATAAAAAAAAATGATGGTTTTTTGTGTTGAAGCACGTTGGTTTTAAAATTAGTTTACTGGTTACTTCCCTTGATTTTCCCACGTGTCTGATGGCAGGTACAAAGTTCCAGACTCAGTCTCAGTCTCAGGTATGTCTCAGGTAACTCAGGTAACTTCAGGTACTCAGTAAGTCTCAGGTAACTCAGGTAACTTCAGGTACTCAGTAAGTAGGTACTCAGTAAGTGGGTACTCAGTAAGTAGGTACTCAGTAAGTACATTCACATTGAATGCACCTTAGAAAAGATAAATTTTTGAGGTAAATCTCTCACAACAATTTAAAAATTATTAACCTTATCGGTTGATGGTTCACAGGAGAAAGAAAGCTTATTTTAACTACTCGCTATTAAATTGAACCATGCGATGAGCAATCGACATACGTTATATATTCCTCTCCTGTTCACATGCTCCGCTTCGAGAAAGAATTTACGTATCCGTAGTGTGTTCTTAATTTCTATCTCTGTATAGGAGAGAAGAATTGATATATTTGACTAATATCAGTGTATACGGAACCTCACCAACGTAGATTATTCGTCGCACATTAAATGTAAAAATTTTGCCTTTTGAAGCGATCGGTGCTACAGGTTTTCGACGAGAATCACATGTTGATAGGAGAAAAGGACTGGCTACTCGCCGTCCGGTAGATATTTAAATATTACAATGATAGTGGTCAAATATAACGTTACAGCCTGGATGTATGTCAGTGGAGGTGATAAAGCTGCTGGTAGTGGCTGATTGCGGTCTGAATATCTTGCTTGCAATACACTTTTCATTTTCCAGGGATTCATCCAGATGAAAATGCATTGACAGTTTTCTGACAATAAACAAACAAAAATGAAAGTAAATAGCTGGTTACTTACACATGGTAACTAAAGCATTTCGCAACCACCATAATATACCGGCTTATTATTAATTTGATATGTTGAGGTGGAAAAGTATTGCCACACGGTGCGGAAAATTATTTCCGCACTAAAATGTGTGTGGAAAATTCAATTTTCCGCTCGCTCGTAGAAAAATTCATTTATCCTCGTCTTTACTATGAGTATAAAACATACGCACTCTCTTACAGTTTGCGGTGACCAAATTTTCACAAGCAGCCTTACACTACGTTATTTGTTATTGAATCATATTTATTTTAAAACTATAGTTGAAATAATACCCTCCTTGGTGTGCGTCATTTATTGTGACGTATATCCTTGTTTTCGGTATGTCGTTTATTTTATATGCTATTTTGACATATAGCTAACCTTAAATTTGATAAATAAAATCATCAGGATCGAAATAAGCCAAATTCGAAAAGGCTATGAAATTAATAATAAGCAGCTTCTTTTACTAACTGTAAATACTTGAGAAATTCCAAAATGCCGATGTTTTTCTGTGTATCCATGCGTATTTTTGTATTATTTAAATGAATAAAACAATAAGATTAATATTCCCTTTTCATAAATAATAATTTACCGTAAGCAACAAAGTACAGACCTGTCGAGAACTGTCAGTGTGACAGTATAAACAGACGTAAGATACATTGCCCCTACGAAAGTTACGCCTTCATAGTAATTTGACATCGCGATTGATAGGTTGCGCTTGCGCGTAATCTAAACATCAACCAATCAAGTTTTTGGAAGTCAAAGATTAGGGTTAACGTTTGTAATACATTCAAACGGTTCATTATTGTGATATTTTGATTAGGATTAATCACAGACCTGCCTTTTTTCCATTTTTTCCAACGTAATGTGTTAGAAGGACACTAACAATCGATGACACACACCAAGAAGGGTATTATTTCAACCATAGTCTCGATTGGTTGACAGATGAGTTCAATTAATGATATCAATTAACCTGGCTTCTGATTTATTCCTTTTTAAACCTGAATTCACCCAACTATCTTTCTGTATACCAAATTTGATCTTTCTAGTCATCTGGAACTGGGTTACAGTTTTGATCTATAGGTCAATCAGTGATAAAAATTACGTTCAGAAATTTGAAGCACACATGTATCTCGCCTAATTTGACATGTTTATGTGGAATAGTTTTTGAGTTATGAGAGGGTCAAAAGTGACTCCAAACAGTTTGTGTGATATTGCACTTCTCGCCATTCTGTGACCTTGAAGTGCTACCTAGATTACATATTTCCTTATATAGGTATGACTGACATATTTCAACTGAAAACAAATATTGCGACCTTTCGCACTTTTAAATATGAAAATAATTTTTGCTTCCAAAATATCAGCTACTCTAGATCCACTTTAAACAAATCTCGGAAATATTTATTTGGTAACATTTACCTACATGTTTACAGTGAGAATGAAAGGAAAATATACTTGAATAGTTGAAACAGATGTTTGTAGGTAAATATTGAAGGTAACATGTTCGGTACGTTACTTGGATGGTTTCAATATTAAGCGGGTAAGCAAACATTTTAGCGGTACAACACAAAAGATCTCTTGATCAAACAAGATCTGGAAGTTGCTCTTCGGAGGATAAACATTAAGAAAGCACCGAAATTCTTTTGTTTCTATTTTTTCGAATAAATTTGAAGGACAATCTTGGAATCGAGTTTTTCGTTTTTATTAATGATTAATTGCGGATACAATATATCTCGATAAGGGGAACATATGGGAAACTTTTTATTATTGATTTTAGGAAAAAACTTAATCGTTATAAAAAGTTCTGCATGTTCTAAAATATAAAATACAATCATTAGATAACAACAAATATTAATTATATCCAAGAGCAATGTAGGTCCCTTTAAATTTGACAATATCGAATGATGTAATTGAAAAAAGTTGATCAGAACTGAAAACTACGTTTAAATATTCACAATTGACAAAGTTAAGAAGGGTTAAAGTTTAAGAATTTATTTTCATGAACATCATTCTTTAAAAATATTACCGCCCACACCAAATACTAAATAAGTATTTAAAAACTGTTGGGAGTGTAGAGCAAAATTGGAGAAGTAAATTTACAACTAAAGGTCTATTCAAATACAAGTTATTAAAGTTAAAAGTTTCAAGGGGTTCCCTATTATGTACACATTTTGCATAGATGGTTTTTTTTGTTATGGCCAGTCTAAGAAGTGAGTGAAGTTCCGGAAAAAAATTTTAGTAATATTTAAGAAAATGTAAATATCAGGGAAGATATTTGTTCAATAAAAAAATAAACTTGATTGTCGGATTTTTTGACAAGAAATGTGCCAAGCTCCTATTTTTTGAACAAAAAAATAACTGTGTATGTCAGATCCGTACTTAGCACGACTGGAATCTACTCCTCCTATAGATAGATATATAGTTTAGTTTACTTAGCAATAATGCTATTACAAGCAAAATATTTTCAAAAAAAATGAAATATTAAATAATTATACACTATGTGCTGATTACATGTCAAATAATTGAATATAATATAATTACAAATAATTTATTTTTACATAATTAAAAGTTTCTCTTATGATAGTGTCAAGGGTGATACACGATTTTATAGAAATTGGCATATTATAAACCTTTGTAAAATAGAGAATTTTGTGTTGAACTAGTTCTTGTAGTCGGTATATATATATGTTACTGGATGTTCTAGTGTTGTGAGTGTGTATATCTCTAACAAATAGTTTTTGAAACTACATTTTACTTTTACACATACACATATCAAAATGGCAGAAGTTACATGTCAATATCAATTCATTTGAAAAAGTATGACCATAAGGTATGTTTTTTATTTTTTAGTTTTTTTCAAACCATCACTAAATTTTCTAGTGAATAATAGGTGTGGATAATGATCATGAAACATGACACGGATTGATGGGAACTATATTGAACGTTGTTGATTGACTAATGTCACAATATAACTAATGGTAGAACGTGTCGCGGGACACACGGTATGAACTTTAGTTCATTTTAAGCAAAATTATGTAATATATCTGACGTTATAGATAAACAATTTGCATATTCCTTGGTGGTCGAGTAGTAAGCAAACCAGACTCTCACGCGGTAGACCCGGGTTCGATTCCCCGTGAAGAAGTTTTTTTTATTGTTAATTTGATTTTTCAATGATTATTCTGCTTGATATTAATAACGACAACAGGTAGACGTTTGAAATATTTAGCAGAATATTCATTATTATAGATAATGGTACGGTACCCTTCATGAGGGAGTCCGACTGGCAACATCAATCTACTTATAACAGCATCGTATATTTAAAAAGGGAAACCGTAGCATTATACAAATTGGACATTCAAGAACTGTACGTTTACCACAAAAAAATTAGTGGAAACATAAAATTGAATTGTTAAATTTTCAATTTGAAGTTATATTACAGTTTATAGAAATTTTTATTTTCTAGATTTTTTTTAAGTGTTTCGTAGAAAAAATATGCTGTTCGACTCGTGTGGATTGTCCATATCGCACTTGAACGATTGTGCACTCCGCCTACGGCGTCGTGCTCAAACTTCGTCCTCGTGCGATATGGCCATCATATCCACACTAGTTGCACAAACTACTATTTCTATCAAAATATGCCCTTTTACATTTAAAAACAAGCTGCCAAATGTCAAATCAATTTATCCATCCATTTTAAAGTTATCGAATTAAAACATTCGAGTTTTTAAAATTTCAACACCCCGTATTTCGAAAAGTAAATGTGCTAGACCCCTTAATCCTCATATCATTTTGTCCAATTTTACGAGAGGAATCTACATGCAAAGGTTGTAATTACCCTTAACGTTCGAGATGCTTATACCATTTTTTGCGCGATCGTATTGAAATAAATTCCAAATGAAATAATTCAAATTTCTTCGAAATGAACGAGATGTCAAAAGTGACATTTATACTTCTCGATCAGTTTAAAATATATTTTGCATTTTGGTGAAATTGTGAAATTTATTACTTTTTATATTGTTCTGTTCGGTTCGGTTAAATAGCATTATTACTTTTCGACGTCTGAACGGTAAGTAAATCACTTACCCATGTGTTAAACTTAGAAACCAGTAAACACAACCTACCGTCCTGACAACCGATGCTGTAAATAAACAAAAAAGATCAATCGCGCAAAAAAAATTATGGAAATAATAGTAAAAATGTATCCGAACAAATTCAAGTAGATCACCAGCACTGCGAAACCAGCTTTGCATAGGATTTTAATATAGCATCGGTGGTTCAGTGGTAGAATGCTCGCCTTCCACGCGGGCGGCCCGGGTTCGATTCCCGGCCGAAGCATATGAATCGCTGCTTCGGAAACGAGAGAGAGACTCAGGAGAGAGCACACTCACGCAAGCAAAGCACATAACGAAGCAACGTAACATAACGTAACGTTACGGTCAGATCTTTTGCGTCGCGACCCCCGGTCGCTCAAACATAACCTGACGTAAAGAACTAAAGTTCCAATTATCAAGGTGCCCAGGACTTAATAATAATTATTTTGTCCTTAACAAGTGCGCAAAATTTCGAGTTAATCTCAGCATAATAATCTCGAAGGGACGTAACGCCTCTAATTTTAGTTAGCACCAGATTTTATTACTCATAAAGTATTCATACCTCGGGCTAAATATGAAAATCGTTTCTTAAGGAGGTTAACTTTTTTTTCAATAAATATACTTCTTCCATAAAAGAATTAACAATAGATACTATTTGATTTTTCCACCAAAAATAAGTATCAAATGTGATATTTTTCAATCAAAATTTGTATAATAATGGTCGGATAAGACATCACAACGTTTGTTGGGTCCGATAATATCATATAATTTCAGAAAGTGAGATTACAGGGAGAATATAATTCATGGAATTGAATTCTTCATATTTTTGTAAAAATGAATAACGGAAAAATGTATCAACGAAAATTTTATCCATCTTCCTGGAACCCCTCTGCTCTACAATATAATGACAGGAAACTCATTTGTTGAAATTATGGCTATAAAGTGAGGTGAATTGAAAATTTAGTGAAATGATGTATCTACAAAGTTTAACAAAGGGCACCCAACAATGAAATAATGGAACTAAAAAATTATAATAATACAAAAAAAATCAGCATAAGCAAATCAATAGACTATTTGAAATTTAGTATTTATAACAGAGAAAAAAATTTGGGAATATTGTTTCATTATTTATTGCTCGTAGTAATGATCCTGTTTCACCTGTAAACCAAACTTTAACAGCTTTGCTATTTTATCAATGATTGCAGATTTCATAGGAATTCATACTGCGACTGCATCAAGAAGTTGAAAAAGTTTCCAGGGCCATAGTCTCCCTTAGTCAACAGCTAAGGATACTAGCAATTCCTTTACACGAACTTTATAATTTGCCGATATAACTTTCTTATTTTTGACTGTATTTTCAATTGTAATTTATAATTTTCTTATTTAAAAAAAAACAAGAATAAAATCCTTTGATTTCCAAAGAAAGATAAATTGACCGAATTGACTTCTAATATGTTATACCAAAAGTCACCAGAAATTTAACTTAAATAGCGAGGTTTTCAAATGTATTGAACACTTATCTAATAAGCAGAGTAAAAACATTGGTGCAACTGAACTTTAAATGCGCGACTCTTAAATTTTAAGCTCCTCATAGCTATTCTAAGCTTATACTGCTATTGGTGCAAACGGCCATTAGTAATATAAAATTTTATTTATTCATTACATCAAATGGAATTTATGTGTGTTGCATATTAATATGAATAAACGTGAATTTTCAATTTAAGACCTTTCTAATGTCTAAACGGAATTTCTCTGTTTTCACGTCTGGGATTATTACAAAATTCCACACCATCATTGTCTTGGTTCCCGACAAGTTCTATCTACAAGATATTTTTCATATTAATTGCATTCTCCCAGCCAGAAAATTGTCACGGCTTGATAAATTCCTCGAGTGACTTCCACTAGATCGGCATCGGTGAGTAATGTTCACGTTATTTTATAGGCCAGTAGTCACTGGAGCGGAAGTAAACTATAAAAAATCAGTTACAGCTGAGCACTGGGACATTAAACATCTGTATGTATACCAGGCGGAGGTATTCACAATAATAATAATAATAATACTTTCATTGCTCTCAAAACTGCCTACCTAAATAGAAGCATCAAAAATAGACGAATGTGGTCACAAAATAAATTGGTGCAAGATATTATCTTCCATGACCATTTTGTTTTACGAATTTACTTCTCTGTGGAAATTAAAAAGACCTAGATTATTTCATCTGCAACTCTCCCCGGCATATATCGGCCATAAAGCATGCAAAATTAAGTGGATAATTCTCTTAAACAAAGCTTGCACATTGCGTCTTTAATTTTTCCTAATTTTTCCCCATTCATCATTTTTTATTCTTTTAACTTTACTTTCTATATATAGGTATCTCATTTTTTCCATCTCATTCTATCTTCATATTATTTTTTGCTGTTATTATACCCATTTTTCATATTTTTGCCTTCCTTTTTTTATACTTTTCTCCTTTATCATCCTCTTTTTCTTATTTCTCGTTTCTTCTTTACATTTATCTCTTTCTACTTCCTTTTGGTTGTTTAATAGGTATGGATTACTTCCTCACCAACCCTTTTACGGCCGATCTAGACCATGAAACATACAAAATTAGGTAGGAACATGTTTCAACACAATCCCATGTAGAGGAAATATCTTGTGCAGAGGTTATATATAGTGTCTCGCACTTCTCAATATTCCCTTCTATATTTTCCTATCTATCGTCTTATAAACCTATACTATTTTTCCCTCTTCGCTGTTCTACATTTTTCTTTTTCCACAATTCTTTTCGTTTTCATCTCTTTCTTATCAATTGATCATTATTATTATTATCTTTTTCGTCCCCTTTTTCTTCTCTCTTCTATTTTTTTCTCATAGCCCTCTTCTTTTCATTCTCTCCTCTTTCCTATTCGCATCTACTTTTCCTCTTACATCTCTCCTCACTTTTCTTTTATGTTTTATCCTTTTTTCACTTGCATCTTCCTATTTTTTCCCTCTTTTCTATTTCTCTCCTCATCTCTCGATGATTTTTGTCGCAATAACAATTTATTGTTGCTATAGATGAATTTTGTGAAATCACTGCTACATTGCTCTTCGAGAAGATCGAGAAGAATACAATTCAATTCCAACGCCCTGGCCTATACAACCCAAAATCTAGATCTCCCGATATTTGACTTTTAAAAATTGCTCTCTCGATAAAATGGCCCGATTTTCGCCCTCATCTCCATCTTTAAATTAGAACCAGCGTCTTTGAGTGTACTTCTAAACGTCCCCGACGGGTTTTTTGACTGATAAAGGAGTAATGTGTTTGGAATTTGGGAAATGAGAAAGAATGTGATACATTTAATATTGGAATACAAGGAATTTTAAAACGAGAGAATAAATTTAGCCGAGCTGTAACAACTTGAAAACATATTAGTATTAGCTAAGGGTGGGGACGTATTTAACTATAATATTATGTTGGAAGTCATCCAAATCGAAAGTGTTGTCAGAGAATTTATTTTAATATCGTATTATAAATAAATTGGAATTTAAATCGAATTAATCGTGATATGCGAAACATTTTAAATTAAAATTTAAGAATTTTATGAACGTCAAGATGATTTTAAACAAATAACTTCATAACTTTGATATATTGTCTTGACAGTACCTGTAGGATACCTACAATGGTTAGTGATCCATAGTGTTATATATACATGGGGAATGCGATAGCAACATTATCATGTTACTATGGATTCCATGATACTCTGTCGAAAGGTGCATAAGATTATACTCACTTCTTGAATCAGTACTAACCGCGCTCGACTCTGCTTCACTTTAATTATCGCATCAGAGGCATTCCACTTGCAGATCCATATTTAAAGGAAATGGAATGTATCTTTTATGGCTTATACAAATTTGAATGTTGAATGTACATTTTTTAACAAAAAGACATATTTGAGACATGATGTGTAGCACACAGGAAGAACGACTTCATTTATGCACATAACCGATTAACTATCATTGAAAAACCTCCAATATATAATATTGGATTTTCAAAATTTGAAAACACCCACTTTATCAGAAACATTTCCTCTAAATTTCCTTATATTAACATATCAACACCCTGGTTGGGTATGTCATTTTCATTATACTTGCTGTTCAAATAAATGAAATAATATCAAATTGCTAAACAATTTGTGGAATATAATAGATATTTCAATTTTTTCCAATCTACTCCCATCATTTTATTGGGCGTGAGATTTCCTACATATTTGCTGTCCACAATTTTTTTGTGGGGGCAAAATGAAAGTGATATCAGCGTAAAATGTTCAGTTTGTGGTGAGTGGTTCCATAAGGTACTCCACTGTAACTCGTAAGAGTGTAACGTGGTTCATACCTATTCAGATTTCACCAAACAAATTCAGCTTTTTAACGAAGCCGATTAGTTTGTTTGGTGAATTATATTTCAGGTCTGAGGGTGAGAGAGAGTCTCTGCCAAGCATCAGATAGGTACCTGATTCGAGCCGCGGTGGGGCAGGCACAAATTATATGCTCTGCTGTTTTAGCATCTTCCAGACAAGAGGTCTGTTCTCAAAAGCATCACAGACAGTCTTTGACAATCCGGATTGGGGCCCATCCCCAATCAATTTAGTGGCGAAGTGGCACTTCGGCACGCGTGCTGGGACAATGACGTTTAAACGTAAGCATCCTCAATTCAATTATACTTTGGCAAGTTTATCTGAAGCCGTGAAAGGAATGCAGTCTAAAACATTCGACATTGCCACTTTCAACTATGAAAAAACTGATGTGTTAACTATGTAGTGATAATAATTAGAAAAGGGTCCTTTTATTATTACCAATATTAAAAATATGATTGAACGTTAATTTTATAATGTGTTTGTTTCCTTGGATTTATTCTATTAACATTATTTTTTCAATTTATGAATATTTGAAATAACACTTTTCCAAATTTGTTATGGGCTTTTTGAAGCTCTGGCAGCGTTGTACGAAAACCATAATGACCACATCCTCCGAATTACATAATTGGTGATTTGTATCGACCAGCTGACTTCTTATTGGCAAGCGCGTGCGTGATATCTTCCCTCTCACTTCGTCATTTGACTGATATTGATTGATTATCCAGTGGCGTTGGTATTGTCAGTGACATTTGTAATTTCAGTTTTACTTGGTAAAATAGGTACCGTACGCCATTTGTACGTTTGACAGATAGGCGCCATGTTTTTCCTCGCCTCTTACCGAATCCCCGTAGCTTCAGATAAACTTGCCAAACTATACGTACTGACATGCGCGCCGACTTGGAAGTGCAAGCTTGCAAGCTGCAAGCTTTTTTTTCGGCGCGTGCCGAATTGTGTCATGCGCATTCAATCATGGGGAAAATAATTTAGGTACCCTAACCCTATTTTATTCTATTATCTTCGTAAACAAACATACATGATTTTCTAATATCGTAATTATATTAATTTGTTGTCTTTGATAAGTAGTAACTGCTTTTATTTACGAGAATAATCACAGGTTGAACTTTTTAATTACCTCGTTACCTTAAAATAACAATGAAAATGCGCATGTGCGATAACATTCAGGCAGACTGAATTGACAGGATTGAGGATGGGTATCCGTTTCGCAGCACACGTGCTGAAGTGCCACTTCGCTAGCAGATTGATTGAGGATGTAGCTTTAGGCGCAAACACCCTGAAACGTTCTCCCGAGAACACTTTAGGGTCTCTGCGCCGAATCCGGATTGTCAAAGACTGTCCGTGATGCTTGTGAGAACAGACCTAAGGACGCAGGTCGGATCTTCCGCCAGTCCATGTCTCAGTATATGACGATTCAAACGACAGTGGCCTGTTAAAAGGCCTATTAGACACCGTAGTTCATGCCTGCTATAGCCTAACATTCGCTTAGATGCATTTTTCGAATGAATGTATAAAATACTTTTGTCCACGACCACCTATACTTTGGCAAGTTTATCTGAAACCGTGAAAGGAATGCAGTCGAAACATTCGACATTGCCATGTTTAACTATGAAAAAATAGAAGAACTGATTATGTAGTGATAATAATTATAAATGGGTCTTTTTATTATTAACAATATTAAAAATATGATTGAACGTTCATTTTATAATGTGCTTGTTTCGTTGGATTTATTCTATTAACATTATTTTCCAATTTATGAATATTAAAAGATAACACTTTTCCAAATTTGTTATGGGATTCTTAAAGCTCTGGCAACGTTGTACGAAAACCATAATGACCACACCCTCCGATTACATAATTGGTGATTTTTATCGACCAGGTGACTTCTTATTGGCAAGCGCGTGCGTATGTTCTTCCCTCTCACTTCGTCAATTGACTGATGATTTATCCAGTGGTGTTCGTATTGTCAGTTACCTTTGTAATTTCAGTTTTACTTGGTAAAATAGGTACCGTACGCCATTTGTATGTTTGACAGATATACGCCATGTTTTTCCTCCCCTCTTACCGACGCCCCGTAGCTACAGATAAACTTGCCAAACTATAATAATGTCAATATTTTACCTCCTAACTGAAGGTATATGGTACCCATATATCAACTGTCGTGAATTATGGTTCATAATACACTGTAGTGTATTATGGTTCATAATTCACGACTAGAGATGGGGGTACAATATAAAATAAACTATTAAATCTGTGTATTTTGTTCAGGAAATTTGTTTCTGACATGTATCGTATCTATAAAATATTGTAATTCTTAGTATTGATACTTTTCATAACGATATTTTCTAATATTAAGTATTTTAAAATAATATATTTATAATCTCTATATCAAATTATTTGAAGTAGATGCCACAACATTTTGAGGTTAGTAATATGCCAAATCGCTACTGACTTTTATGTATTAATAAATAAATTAAGTGTTGTGGACAAAGTATAGTATTCTACTCGCAATTTATGGCCATAATTCACTTGGGTGACTTGCGTCCCTCGCCTGCGGCTCGTGACGCAAACGTCACCCATCGTGAATTATGGCTATCATAAATTGCTCGTTTAATAATATACTATTATCTACGATCAACTAAAATTAGGCATTTACGAACCAAAAAAATGTGTGAAATGCTTTTTAAATGGGGTTTTCATTTTAACACTTTTATTTAGCTACGTGATTATCTAGTTGCCTTGAATTTAGTCGTTTGTTGAATAAACTTTTGTGCTGACAGTAAATTTGACACAGAAGTGTCAGATATAGTAAAAATATTTGTTACTTCAAAAAAAGACAAATTACCCAATGTTATAATCAGTAATTTGAATAATTGTCATCATTTTACTGTAAATATGAATTTAAATAATTAGAATTCGTTGTGTATATATTTGTTTATCGAAAATTCAATTTTATGTTTTTTAACCCCTTCAGAGCACATTTTTTTTTATTTTTTCTTCATGTGCTCGTAGATAAACTTTTGTATGACACTTGTGCGTGAAGAACTTTTGCTCACTCGTTGCGAAAAAGGCACTCACTACGCTCGTTCCTTGCATTTTCGCAAATCGTCGCAAAAGTATAACTTCACGCAATTGTATCATAAATAACTATAAATGAACCAATCCTGGTAGATTGGGCCAGAAATCTAAATCTGTTGTCTAGGTATTTAGTGTTTATTTGGTAAGACCAGGGATCCAGACCAGCAATACCCTGTTGAGTTCTTCTATTGAGTCTTTTTTGGACAGCTTTATACCAATTTCGACGTTACACAGTAGGAGCTAAGTGCTTCCAAGGCCACTGGGCTGCCCGAGAAAATATTTATTGTTCTATGTGTGTGATTCTATTCCTCCACATATGAAGCAATTGCATAAATTATTTCCGTCAGAGTTAAAAACTTCAATTTCGAGAGCTCCACTTTGAGCTTGCAAGCTGTCGCAAGCTCCAGCGGAGTTTGCTCGAGGATCTAGGCGAATGATTAGGGGTCAATATGATTTCGATTAGGGACATAATATTTCACCTCGGAAACAATTTTTATGTTCTAAATATTCTAAATGAACATATTATAAGAATAATTTTGAAATCTCCTCGACCTGTTCGTAACGTTCTACTTTACTAATCGGAGTGCCTTGTTTTCTTTACTAATTTTTTGCGTGGAATCTTAACCATACGGTATAAACAATCTTCATCCAATTAATTTTCCATCCCACAAGTAGATATTTGTGTAAATCATTTTCCGTCGTGTGCTTCTCACGACGAATGTTATTCGTGATATATTACCATTATTGATAGACCTTAAACAATTGTAGGATAATTTTCTATTTCAACAACTCGGCACATCTATCTATGATAGAATATAACTCATAAGATAATGACCCGGTGATTTTATTTGCCTTACCAATTCATCAAATTCTTGAAAATCTATCGATTATTTATTGTATTCGTTGGAGAGAAAATTGAATGTTTGGATAGGGGCAGTCGATAAAAGGAAATCACTACTTGGTAAATTAAATTATTATGAAGTTTAAAATATAGTACAAGAAAATTGATCTTCAAAATATAATTTTGAGATAAGGTCTGGAGTTTTTGATTTAGTTAACTCTTTTATTTACGACAACCTTTAAAATTAGTCATTTACGAACCAAAAAAAATGTGTGAAATCATACATTATACATACGTTGAAAAGCGTGCGTAAATGAACAACGCTTTTATATGAGACTTTCATTATAACACCCAAAAGCGTGCGTATCTGACCAAAGCTTTTTAAATGGGGTTTTCATTTTAACTCTCTTTTTTAGCTATGTAATTATCGAGTTGCCTTGAATTTGGTCGTTTGTTGTATAAACTTTTGTGCTGTCAGTAAATTTGTTAAAAGTGTCAGACATAGTGAATAGTTATTTTCCCAACTAGTGCGGAAAGTGATACTTTCCCGCACGCGACTACAGTTGACCCGAACGACGCGGAGCGGAGTTCAGGCAAGCGGTCAAAATGGCGGTTTGTATACTATCCAGCTAGTTTATAAACTATACAAAATTTATCGCTAAAACTCAAACCACAAGGAAATTACACAAACTAGCTAGCATTTTTGGCTAGTTTGTAAACTATCCACATTAGTTGGATAAAGTGTGAACCTGATATTGGTATAGTAATACATAATAACCAACGAGTTGGTTATTATGTATTACTCAACAAACTAATCAAACGTATGTGACCATTGTCAGAATAAAAACAATATTAAAGCAATGAGGGATTCATGCCAGGAAAGTTTAAAAAGGCAAGCACAAAAAATGCTACAAACTTCTCGCAAGAAATTTAAACCGGGAACTGCCAGCATGTCCGTGAGAGTACCCATTTCAGATGTAGATCGAAGTCGGTCAGATCATAGAAATGTATTGGGCGTCATAATGAGTGTAGAAGATGAATTTTACCGAATTGGAACTGTTTAGGGTGTCCTTAAACAGCTCTATTTCCGCAATGAATTTGAAATATGTAAGCAACAATTTTTTAAGTTGGAAAATGTCAAGACGGACACCGAAATAACATTACGAAGCGCTGCAGGAAAATTTTCAGTATCGGGTTCAACCTAAGGATATGTGCGATGTCACTGCAAGAAGAGTTATGGGAATAAAAGTGTAAATGTCTTGCCTCTGGATATACGGGTAATAGTAAGTGCCACAAGTGCAACTTGCTCCAACAAATAATACTGTTCTTTGTTTGGTGGTTTTAATGTCCTGACATATTTTATTGTTAATATTTTGTCACCTGGTATTATTAGTTATATTTCTTTTACTTTTTCCAAAGTAATAATAGGTACCTGTAACAATTACCTACATTCTACCAATAAAGAAAGCATTTTTGACCAAGGATTTTACTATCCCAAACTAAATTAACCCAAGAGAATTGATTAGTTTGTTGAGTAAAACATAATAACCAACTCGTTGGTTATTATGTATTACTATACCAATATCAGGTTCACACTTTATCCAACTAATGTGGATAGTTTACAAACTAGCCAAAAATGCTAGCTAATTTGTGTGATTTCCTTGTGGTTTGAGTTTAAGCAATAAATTTTGTATAGTTTATAAACTAGCTGGATAGTATACAAACCAGCCATTACTCGTAGCTATTTTAGTGAAAATATGATTTTTCATCAAAATAACTAGGCATTTGGATAGTTTGTATAATATCCAACTACTTTTCCATTCGTGCGTAAAATGCTTCTTACCACACACGTTACGTAATATACTATTATCTAATTCCGATATCAAATGTGATACTTTAAGTCACTCCTTGACGTTATGTAACGTCACATTTTTCATAACCTCCATATATCAGTTATGAAAAGTAGTTATGTAAAAACTTTACGTAACTGTTCAAGTTTCAAAGAATAATTTATTAAGTAGGTAGTGTCAAAACTGAAAATCATTCCATTATTTATACTGAAAATTACCCCATTATTTCAATTCAATAGTATATTAAGATTTATAAACATTGAAAACAACATTAATAAGGACACAGTTATTTTTAGTAAGTCAATTTTCTGGGTGAATACTATGAGTAACAATACTTCTAACACCATTTGAATCCACTTTAATATTACCATTGTGATTTGAGATTTAATTAAATATTATAAAAGCGAGGAATTAGATAAAACGTTGTACGTAAATACGTTATGAAGTAGTTTCGTAAATAACTATTAAATAATTGAATGACAAAAAACATCATCTGTCATATCTTCATGTTAAATTTCAATTACCTCATGTCACATAAATTACCAGGGTATAATTCAATAATACATAGAGCATTTTCAGTTACTATTAACGAAAATAATTTTGGTGCATACAATTAAAAAAAAAGCCACATCTAGCGGTTAATAAATTAATTCATAAAGAAGAAAAAAAAAGTGTCATTACAACTAGTTTAAGTCACCAACTCAAATGAAGGCTTACTCAAGGACACCATTATACTAACTGTCTTATTAATAAAAATTTCTTACTCCGCCCTTACTCTTAGATTAGTCAGAGACTATAGTTACTCTGACTAGCGTCGGTTTAAAGGAGTAATACAATTGCTATTAATAAACTCCGACTAAGGAGGTAATAGTTACTCTATCCTTATTACTGGATTAGGACATGACTTAAGGAAGATTTACAGTTTTATGGTAGGAATTGACCAATAACGTGACGTTATGGTGACATCTGTTCTGTTTTTTATTGTGACATGTGTCAGTGCTCTGTTAATTAATTTCAAAAATATCAAGTTATCTCATTATTATCATATCTCAGTTTGTATTTTGTGTTAATAGTAGTATTTCCGAATTTTGCATGAAATTCACTTGCAAATTGAAGAAATCCAAAGAAGGCGTGCTGAGGAGGAACACCAGATTACTATGCAACGCAAGTACATGAAAAATTTGTGCAACAAAAAAGAAAGGAAAAATTAAATAGAAAATGATAAAAATATTTTATTCTCGATTTGATTGCTGCAAATTCCTCTCATAACGATGTTTTTGACGGATTAGCCCGAATTTTATAACATTTAATTTTTCTGATCGAGCGAATATTCTCTGCTTCTTCCAATCCTTCCATCATTCTCAAATCATCCGAATAATAATATCTTCCTTCTATCGCCAAATAATTACTACTCACTGAACCAACACAAATACTTAGTAAATATACATAATTAATAATAATACACTGAATAATAATATGAACTGATCATACAGGAACGACAAGCTGAATTTCGAATTACGATATGACAACATTTTTATACCACAATTGACAGTTCAACAAAACTAAAATTATATTTAGTCGAAGGTTATTCCGAGCTTACACTACCTATTTTCTTAGATTAAAATAACTACCAAAGTTAGTCCCAGACTAACCTCGGAGTAGCCTATTCCCTGTCTAAAATGCGTTTATTAATAGCGTATCTGTCAAACTGATGGTTTAAGCATAGAATAAAGTAAGTCTTAGGTTACTCCGTGTTTATTAATAAGACCGAGTTTACTGAATAAGGTAGAAAAGGAACTCTCGTCCAGGCTGTTGATACTGGGTAAGAGAAATTTGGGGACAGTTACCGACCTGGTAACGGGACACTGCACCCTGAGGAAGCATCTGCACTGGATGGGTGAAGTTAGTGAACCTATGTGCAGAAAATGTGAACTCTACGATAAAACACCTACTCCTACACACCTACTATGCTTCTGTGAGAACTCACAAGGACTCGGAGGAAAGCACTTTGGGAAGGAAATAATACGACCATCACAACTACTGATGATCATTCCAGTTAAACTGGTGTTGGTGGTGTAGAAGACACGAAATATGTAGATAACATGGGTAATGGTGTACAAAGATTCAGTTCAAGTGCCTGGGCTGTTGAGCGCAATCAAGACGTGTGTTTGAAACTAGTTTAATTCTGAAACCAGGTAGGAATATGGACAACATCACATCAAATGTTACTTCTGTCTTTTTGACGATATTACGTTAATGTAGAAATAATAAAGGTTTTTAACGTGTTATCTCAGCTATGCATGAAGAACTTACTCAACATTTTCATCTTCAAAAGGTGCTAGCTCCCCTAAAAGTTTTTTTGGGTTTAGGTTAATTAGGTTAAATGAACATACAATAACATCTAGACTTTGTAGTTCACGTTTAACGGAAGAATTTCTGGACCCCTGTATTTGGATCTGTTTGTCAATAAAGTACTGTTGTTTCTCAATGAAACATTACTCAACAATATGATTGATTGCCGCTAATTATTAGAGTTTTATATGCATTTTATGAATTTAAAAAATACTTTATCATTTAAAAGATGCACAGAGTGAAAAAAAAACAACAACAAAGTCGGTATGAGATTATTGCACCCGAATATATTACGCATTCGACTTCTACATCTCCTTAAACATAATAATTATTTTAATTGACCGTTCACGAAAATGGGACGGCACTTTTCTGGACCGCTTGTAGTACTGCTTGACGGCATTACCTATACAAATCCTTTACGTAGTATAACAACTTTAATTTCAAATTCAACTTTCGAGACGAGTTATAAAAAAAAACACTTCCAGCCTTAAGGTATGAAGGAATTAAACTGCTGGTTCTGAACACAGAGTCGGATGTGAAGATATTTCAGTGGAGTATGACAATGATAAAATTTGGTGTTTTTTTTTAAACATTTATTTGGTTTTGAGATAATAATGGAAGAAGTCAATACCAAACGAAAATAGTAGTAAAGAAAGAACAAGATTTGTCAATACATACAATTATCAGAATAGCATTTTTGGTCCCAGCAATCCTTTTTTAATCGTAAAGAAGAGATTAAAGGCAAACTTTGGAGGAAGAGATTCCAATTTAAATAAATTATTGATATTATTCAAGAATCAAACTCAAGACTTGATTAAAATCCCTTATAAAAAGTAACTGGAGCCGAACTACGCTGAGTTGAATTATAGAATTTATAGTTTATTTGGATACTGACATTGGAATCAAAGTCAACGATTGGTGTGTATAATATGTATTATAGTGGACACAACCAGATTGCAGTACAAGAGTATATGATAGCAGGGTTGCCAAATCTTTTATATATCTTCCAGAAATGAGTGATCAGTGTCCAGTGAGAGTGACTGACTATTTTGAGACTGGATTTCCAGAGCTCTAAGAGCAGAAGGTAGTCATAGCCTTTTCGCCAGTCTGGTCTAGATATGTTGACAGGGCTAGAGATTTATATGATTTAATCCACTTTTCTGCAAACAATATGTATGACAGACTTGGTTTGTGTAAAGGTTGATATTTTAGCCCCTAATGCATTAAATTTGCACTAGTCACAATTTCCTTCCCCCTTTTGGAAAACTTCTTGTAGGATACAAATTATTTGATATTTTTCCGAAGGTTCATTTTGAAGTAATATAATAAATAGGAAGTGAGTTTGTTTTAAACTCTTTTTTCTACTCCTGAGTGAGGAAAGGTGCCGCATATGGTTGTTTTCGATCTGTACGTGCCGGGTTCGAGTTCCGAGTAGTATGTTTTTTTAAATTAAATTTCTTCGTAGAAAAATTAGTGTATGCAACTCTCATGTAATGGTTATCAATACAATTGAATCAACCATGCAAAACTCGCCTTTGACTCGTTTCGTATCCCGGTTAATGCTTGTGTATTAATAACCATCATTTCATGATCGTTGCATAATATACTATTATGTAATATACACAAGGTATAAAGCATAAACATTATATTTTGAGGATGTTTATAATATCAATTTTTATTATTATAAGTGCAAATATTCTTGTACATCTATGTATTACAATACAAAATTAATTCAACTAAACACCATTTGACAACTATCACCTGATCAACAATCCTGATTTGTGAACCCAGGCTACCTAGACATTGGATTTTTCAACCTACAAGGGTGTGTTGTAACTCAGCAGAATAACCAACTGGTCACTAAACCAATGGTTAAACTATATTTAACCACTATTCAGTAGTTAAGATGAAAGGGACCAAGCCGAAAAAGAAGCAAAAGAAGCGAAAGAAGCCGCAGAAGAGATTAGGAAAACCATCCAGCGCATGGAAGAGGACATGACAGGCCTAAGAAAAGCTATGGAGAACATGGCAAAGGCGATGGAAGAAATGCAAGAGGAGAAGAGAAGCCGAAGCCGATCAGAAAGCGTCCGCAGAAAGACGCAGAGGACAGAATCCCCAAGAAAAGACGAAGACAGTGAAGACGAGGAGATGGATTTCACGGAAGTGATATCCATCAGGGAAATACAAAAAAAAAGAAGCCGCCGCCCGAAGGAAAGCAAACGAGGAAGCGATGATGGACGAGGCCATCCGCGAAAACAAGAAGACAACGACGACGCACCGACCACCACCCGTCATTCTGCGGAGCATCCACCACTGGAGCTCCGTAAGAAAAGAAATCGAAAGAAGAAACATAAAGACGAGGTTCATAACAATCCGGGAAAGACTCGGAGTGAAAATACCCTGCGACGGACCAGAGGACTACAGGAACCTCACAAGGTACCTGAGAGAAGAGAGAAAAGAAGTGGAGTGGTATACGTATATGCCACAAGAAGAAAGGATGACAAGGATCGTCATCCGAGGACTAACGCACTGCGAGGACACCGAGGAAATCAAGGAAAAAATCGAGAGACAAGGGGTGAGTATAAAACGACTAACCCAACTTCATTCCAGATTCGGAGAGAGAAGACCGCTACCCATCTACCTGGTGGGTCTGGAGCCTGAAGAAAAAGAAAAAATGCGGAAAATCCAACACATCCAGAACGTGAGGATCAGGTGGGAAGAACAAAGAAGAGGAAAAGGGCCGACGCAGTGCTACAACTGCCAAGGCTTCCACCAGGGACAAACGACGTGAAACGTAAACACGGAATGCGTGAAGTGCGGAGGACCACACCGATCCAACGACTGCCTACGACCGAAGACCAAGCCGGCCACCTGCGCAAACTGCCAGGGAGAACACCCGGCAAACTACAAAGGATGTCCAAAAGCCCCAAACAACCAGAAGACAAGGACAACAGCAACAGCAGTAAATAAGACAGGAGCCAGCTACGCCAAAGCCGCAGCTAACAAGAAAACAACGACGACAACAACAAAACAACAGATACTCGAACAGGTTACAAAGCTATTAGCTCAGCTAATGGCTTTAAGTCGCTTGTAAGAGATCGGAAGAAAAGAAGACACACTCTATAAGGGTGTTTTCAGCCGAAATTGTCGGCTGAGGACGCACTTTGTAGAGGCAGCGCAAACACACACAACGGAAGACACAGACACAACGGACGACCGCCGAAGAAAAAACCACCAAGGTTACACGGCCAAAGAGAAGACGGCTCGCCCCCAGCTGCTAGCCCTTTTAGCTAGGGACGAGGGTTACGTAACCAATGGATTTCAGTTGATATTTCAACCTTTCGTCTCCGTTATTGTCATTTACATTTAGTAATTTAGTTTCATGCTGTGTATTTTAGAGTGTTTTGATTGTTTTTGGTCTATGTAATGACTAATGAGGTTCGTGGGAAATTATTTGACTTTAAATATTTTATAATAAAAAAAGTTATTTCAGTTCCGTTTATTTATTTTAGTTTCCTCGATATAATGGGTAATTCCTAGAGGCTCTGGGAATAATTTTTAGTTTAAGCAACTCTCGAAAGTCTTAATAATTTGTAGGTTTTTGTAAATCCGGCTCTTGCTTCTCCCAGCTTCCCCATTGTGTTCAAAATAATTCATACTAAGGGTGTGTTGTAACTCAGCAGGTTAACCTATTGGTCGCTGGACCAATGGTTAAACTATGTTTAACCACTATTCAGTAGTTGAGCCATTTTGCGTTGTAACACAAATGTTCAACAGGATAAATATATCTTTATATACATTTATCTTTTTACTTACTAATGAAAATCAAAAGTAACTACAAAACGTCAATTGCAAACCTAAATTGTCGAATTGAAACAGACAAACAGATAGAACAAGTAAAATTGTATTGTTCCGTGTTTGACCATAGGTTAACTCTCTGAGATCTGATGGTGAACTTTCCGTTAACCAAATGGTGAACGTCTAAAATCTCGTGCTACAACAACCTTTTGAAGTTAACCAATGGTTAACTATATCAATGGTTTAATCTTCCGAGTAACAACACACCCTAAGTGTCAAGCTAATACAATAGCATTGAATAGTGTTCAAAAAGTGCCATTTTTTAAACTTAACTCGTGATTTTGAAAGTAATATTACTGAATTATGCAGCAAAGGTTTTGTTCCAAATTGCTTTATTTAAGGTGGGCTGTCAAGCAAATTTATTATCAACATAAAATTTCAAGGGTCGCGAAGTCTACCAGAACCTTTAATTATTCAGATTTTGCGTGATATTGAAACGAATTTGCAGACAAAATTATGCTTAACATGGCAGAAAAGAAGATTCAATGCCTTGGCTGGTTTCCTGAAACACCAGCCGCGGCATTAAATTTTTTCTGCTAAGCAAAACAATTTGAGTTTATCCACTTTTATTCTGGTAACGAGTTCAAGTCCACACCTGTTCACATCCTTTTCACAATGATGAGTCGGAAAAATATAAATAAAATTACAGTAGTTTTGTATGATCCACACTTGGATATAATGAAATCACATAATAATGTATCATTTTTGCCACAGCCCAACAATTTCAAGCATAAAATTATTACATACTTCGCACAGAATCCAAGAATCGGTTACGCATAAGGAGACTAAACTTAATGTTTGCATTTAACAAACGATATTCGATGAACAAGGTACGATAAAATTATAATACTCGTTCATAACGACGATTTTCACTCTTTTAAAAACATTCAGGATACATGGGAAGGTAATAAAAATGTTCCGTATTCGATTCAGCTTCGAAACAGATCGATATAACCACCTATTTTTCTGTAAAAAGTGATGTAAGTGAGCATCTTTTACGCATCGCCGTATGCTTATATATTACGAAGTTGCATTCTTTTGCTCTCGGGTACATTAAATCAGTTTAAGTGGAGAGCTATAACATTACGGCAACGACGTGTAATTACCGAGACGCCGATTTGCCGATATACGGCGGCGGCAAGCGATACGGGGAACATCTATCACTGAAAGAGCTTTTGCGTCGGGTCTAGAAGGAGGGCCATTCATAAATCAAACACAGTACGGGGTACTTTATACAATGATGCTGATTTTGAGGATCTCCAAGTCGCTCTATTTGAAATATCGTGATATAAATGCAGACCGTACCTACTGATACAATTCGAATCAAAATAATCGTAATTAATCCAGTCAATTGTGGGCTAATTAATTCGAAAATAAAGGCAGTCACTCAAAGAAAATTGAATTTTGTTGAGGAGGGTGTGTCAAATCCGATAATACAACCTTAGAAGTGTGAACCGTAGAAGGATGTGGGGGAGCACCCCAGTGGGAGGACAAAACGAGACCAAAATTAATCTACCTTTTGGAAACGGAAAGTTCTCTTTTAGTTTTTCATGGGATACATCCCGATATCATGGAAATTTTTTTTTCATTGATTGAAATAAATAATATGGTTGAAGTAATACCTTTCTTGGTGTGCGTCATCGATTGTTAATGTCTTTCTAACACATTACGTAGAAAGAAATGGAAAAAAAGGCAGGTCTGTGATTAATCCTAATCAATATATCACAATAATGAACCGTTTACGTGTATTCCAAATGTTGACCCTAATCTTTGACTCACAAATATTTGATTGGTTGATGTTTAGATTACGCTCAAGGTCAACCTATCAATCGAGAGTTTAAAATACTATGAAGGCGTTACTTTCGTAGCAGCAATAAGTCTTACGTCTTTTTCTACTGTCACACTGACAGTTCTTGACAGGTCTGTACTTTGTTGTTCACGGTCAATTATTATTTGTGAAAAGTGAATATTAATCTTATTGTTTTATTTATATGAATAATACAAAAATATGCATGAATACACGGAAAAACATCAGTATTTTGAAAGTTCTCAAGGATTTTCAGTTAGAAAAAGAAGCTGGTAATTATTAATTGCATAGCCTTTTCGAATTTGGCTAAATACAATCCTGATGATCTTTTTTATCAAATGTAAGATTAGCTATATGTCAAAATAGCAAATAAAATAAACGACATGCCGAAAACCCGGATATACGTCACAATCGATGACGCACACCAAGAAGGGTATTATTTCAACTAATACTTTTCCACTACTAGCTGTGAAGTTAACAATAATTATCGTTTCTTCTAGCCAACTGAGAAGTTGAATTCCTCTATTAGTGGTTAATAATTTTTTCTATTACTAACCTAGGTCAATAATGGAATAAATCAAATATTTGTCCAGAGTCCAGAGATAGTAGTTCAACAAAAACTTGTGCAACATAGTTTTGTATACTCATAAGATTGTCTTTAACATATTTGCTGCTTGAAATTACCTATCAAGATAAATTTATTCAAATATAAATACCATTACTTTGAAATTGGCGCTCAACTTAAAATGACTGATGACATAAGAAGTACGTTCATAATCTATGGAGCGAGAACAGCATTGAAATAGTGTATAATGTCCATTACTCTTAATTTTTCTCTCATATTTGGCTGGTAGTGGAAAAATATGTACATGCACCACGCGAAATAATTGTGGTGCTCGGTCAATAATAATAGTCTTCACAAAATTAAAATTGTCAACATAGGATCGAAATTATTGGATATCGAGCTTAAGGTAAACACATTATACCTAGAAGTCGTTGAAAATAGTATATTACATACCGAGGTGGGAAGTGTTACATTACTGTCGAGAGCGTAGCGTCGAAGTGAACTAACATCTCAAGACGGTGATGTAACTTTCCACCGAGGTTTGTATGCTATTTTATTTACAACTATAATTTTCTCAACAAAAATTCGGAAAAAAGCAAATTTTTCAATATTTCTTCTCAAACGGACCATGTAATTTATTTTTTTTTTATAAAATGTCGGATATAGAGCTGGAGTACACACCGCAAGACATAAAGGAAGCAGCGGAGAAAGCTGAAGGAAATCTTATGCCCCAAAAAAGTAGACCGAGGTAGAAGAGATTGGTGCGCCAAAAAGGGGTCACAAAAGCTGCATCGGAAAACATCGTTCTTGCCTACTTCAGTGAAATGGCTAAGACTAAGAAATCAGACAACCTGGGACATGCCACAAGACGGTATGATGAAAAAATATAACTTTTCCAAGAAATTCGTTACGGAAATGAGCAACAAGAAGGAATGGGATCCAAATACCATTACCAGACTTGGAAAGAATGCCATTCAATGGTACACAGACGGCCCAAAAGCAATAGAAGGAACTGGGATAGGAGTGCTCGGGCCAGAAACCAAACACTCTTAAAGCTTGGGAAAAACCCCAAGTATCTTTCAAGCGGAAATCCACGCCATAAGAAAGTGCGCCCAGTTCAATATTGATAAAGGATACAGAAGACAAAGGATTATCATAATGTCGGATAGTCAAGCAGCCATTAAGGCACTGAGCTCTTGTGTAATCAGTTCCAAAATGGTGTGGGAATGCCTAGACAAACTCAATGAACTGGGCGAGAACAGCATAGTCACCTTACTATGGATTCCAGGACACACTGGAATAGAAGGCAATAAAATAGCAGATGAACTAGCAAAGAGGGGGACTGAAATACCTTTCTGGGGGCCCGAACCCTTTTGCGGAATCAGCCCCAATGTAATATTGGAAGAAATAAGTAAAGCCGAGAAAAAGAGAAGATCTGACCATTGGAAAAATCTAGTAGGGCTTATACAATCAAAGACTCTTCTGGGTGACTATGACCTGTTGAGATCAAAAGAATGCATAAGTCAAAGTAAAACTGCGCTAAGAGTTTTAACAGGGATCCTAACGGGACATTGTCGACTGAATGGGCACCTGAAAAAGCTCAAAATAGTGGAGGAAGAAGAATGCAGATTTTGTGGAATGGAAGAAGAAACCTCCATCCACATACTTTCCAACTGCACAGCACTCCAGAATCCGAGAGCACAGCACCTGGGAGATTACTGGATAGAAGAGGAACATTTGCCTAGGTTGAAGCCTGCAGACATCCTAAAATTCCTCCGGGAAATAGGACTAAAGAAACTACTAGTTTCCGAGACTCTCCTCAGAAACTGAGTAGAAGTAAGTGGGCACAATAGATCTTTTAGGTCTCAGTGAATGTCACCCCAAAAATCACACATACATACATACAAGAAATCGTCAACCTTATGGTCTACGTATTCCATGATAAAAACAACCAAAATTATCAGAAACAAGGTTGACATATAAAAATATGGAAAATTAATGGCTTATAAAAAAAGGCAAAATGCCAATTATAAACCGAAGAGATCTAGTTTAACTTTACCCAAGAAAATGTTGATACTTAGATGAAGCACTAGAAGAATTTCTTGTTCTGAAGGTTATTATTCTAACACTAATAAAATAGTTATTTTTATTAATATTTTTCAACATTTTAGGTTGGTTTGGTAACTGGCCTTTCGGGAGCCTGCAGAAGTGATGAACTTTTTAAGATGAAAGTCCAAGATATTGATATCTTGGGAGAAAAGATCAGCATCATCATTCCTCACACAAAAACATATCAAGCACGATCGTTTTTGATATTAAACAATAAATGGGTTGAAATTGTGAAGAAATATATGGAACTCCGTTCACGAATTCGAAATGAGAGGTTTTTCATGCAAATGAGATTTGGAAAAATTACCAATCAAGTCTTTGGACACAATTCCATATCGCAATTTCCGAAAAGAATAGCATCGTTTTTGAAACTAAATAACGTCGGCGAGTATACCGGGCATTGTTTTCGGCGTACAACAGCAACTTTGTTGACAAACAATGGAGGAGATGTTCTACAATTAAAGAGATTGGGAGGATGGAAATCGAGTACCGTGGCGGAAGGCTATGTAGATACTTCGTTCTCGAATCAAACGAAGACTGCTAATCTGCTCTCTGGCGAGACTACTTTCTCCAATCCTTCATCAGTCACCATGAAGAGTTCATCATCTGTACCACAAGAACTGAACTTTTCAAGCAAAGAAATTACGCATGGGTTAATGGTTTCTGTAGCATCTCACAATAGCTCGACCATAACGATCAATTTCAATGATGTCAATAATCCCTAAATATATGTACATAGAGAAATTATTAATCCTTTGTTTGAAAAGTTCAGTTCTTATTAATTTTTTACTAATCCTAAAGAGCTTAAGAAGTGCTCATGTTGTCAAGTGTGCTTATAAGTCTCAATAAAATCAAATAGGTAAATGAACTTTTTATTTAAAAAACTTAAAAAAGACATCATCTCTCAAAATAAAGAGAAAAAAATCCTCTCACGGGTGGAAAATTTCCCACCAGTAGGTGGGAAGTGAAAGTAGGTAATATGTCGGTTTCAGACTTTTCAAACGTCAGTAATGATGACATTACATATAGTTGTAAATGAAAAATATAACAGGTGTAAAGAATAGAGAAACTTTTACTGCTAGTGCTAATGAAGTATATTGAAAAATACCCGTGGTTAGTCCTTTACGAGTGCACGAAAATTACAGAATTTGAAGTTTATATACCTCATTTGAAAACCAGGAGGAGTAGTTTGAATTTAACTTGGCAATTCTGTAGACCTCTGATTGGTCAGATTTCATCCACACTTTTTAGCATCGACGTGAGCTGATAATTTCCATTTTTGATTGTTTCTTCAAAAACATCAGTAAGCAATAATTGTATTGAATATCTGCAGTATCCTTCTACTTCGAGTACCAGCTCTTCGATTAAAATTGTGCTTTTACTACCATTCAAAACGAATATAAATTGTGATATCGTTGCTGTAAAGTGCAAATTGTAAAATATTTTCAAAAATTAACTTATTGACTTTCTTTTTAATGCATTCAGTTAAATATTGTTCTAAAAATTTAGTTTGAATTAGAAATTTCAAATATGAAATAGGAAAAAGTTTTATATACAATCGACGTGGCTAATTTCTTTGCCCATCAAGGCTTATTCAATAGATTTGGAACACGACTGTTGACTACTCTCTCGGAACACACCCTTTATTAACTAATCTGGTAACTTTTAGTGGTGTTATTACCTAATGCTTATTAAATTACCTCCTTGGTTTCAAATGAATATAGCTTTACTGAAATTTTAGAAAAATAAAAACTCAATTTTAGTCACCACCTTTTAAGGGTGATATCTCGGAAAGGGGTGGGCTGAGGAAATTTTGTTTTATACTAATCACCTCCTGTATATTGATAGACTTACTTTGTTGTAATAAACCATTTTTAGAAGAATAACTTTTTCATATACTTTATTTTTTAGCACGGTAAGTAATAATGGAACGAACTTTTCAATACCTAGATAATCAAATAGAATAACAAAAATTTCACTGTGCAAATTGCTTTAGTTTTCGCCGCTCTCTACCTTTCTCAGATTTATGGAATATCTGGGAGGTTCGACAACTTTAATCGTTTATTTATAACATCCAGATTAAAAGTTCGACGAATGGCACCATAAAAAAGTGAGTTACGATTACAATATTTTAGAAGTTTTTCGAAGAGTGTGCTCGCTTTTCATTTTCCGGGAAATTGATTTCCGAAAAAAAAATCTTCACTGAAGCACATTACTAACTATGAAATAGATCTTCACGATTCACATAAGTTTAAATATAGGAAAATATGTTTACATTTACGACTTTCCCAGGAATTAAACTCAAGATGTTTGATTTTCTCGAGTCTATAAGTTTCTATTGATATATTTTCTAGTAAACTCAAGTAGTATACAGATTCGACATATTCTTAATAAAATGGCTTATCGAATTTTCCTTTGCTTGATAAAACATTTTGTTTAGAGAATACTGGCAAATATTTGACATGGCAACCCTGCTTCAGGTGTTTTGCAGAGAGTATCAAGTCTATAGGAATGGGTGTTTCGTGGAGGGGAATCATGTTGCTCTCTCTTGGATAGTATCACATTATACAGTGTGGAAACCACTTATGGAATTAAATTATTTATGTCATTATTTCAGAAAATTATAAAAAATGCCGAGACACGTCAACTTTCGAATTGAGTTGTGCGTTATGTTAACATAAATTTAAATGTACAGGGTGATTCACGCAAGTATGCCATAGTCGGTTTAATTTTTTTTAATGAAACACCCTGTATATTTGCAAGTTTTTGAAATCCTCTTAATGAACCGATTCCAACAAACTAAATAATGTATGGTCAATTATGAATTATACAGGGTGAAATTTTTATTTTTACATTTATTTATTTATTTTATTTATTTTTATTAAACACATACATAAAATACCTGACTTATTTGATTTTAATACATTAAAATAAATGCTCAAAATGTTCTCCACCTAGTTGTTGGCAATAGCACAGTCTCCTATAGAACTCCTCCTTAACTTTGTTTAAAGTTTGAGGTGAAATATTCCGTATTTCTGTAGTTATCCTGTCTTTGAGATCTACAATGCTAGTTGGTTGTGTTGCATATACTTTGTTTTTGAGATAATCACACAGAAAAATCTAACGGCGTAAGGTCTGGCGATCTAGCTGGCCACTCAATAGTACCTCTTCGTCCAATCCATTTATTGGGGAAGATTTCATCTAAATAAGTTCTTACCATTAAAGCATAATGGGGTGTTGCCCCGTCTTGCTGGAACCAAACATTTTCATTCAGTGAGCTAGGATCTATTGCGTTGAGATATAAGTTTGCCAACGCAGGAATAACTTCATTTCTAAGCATATTTAAATATTTTTCAGCTGTCAAATTTCCATCTATAAATATAGGACCAATAATATGGTCGCCTATGATACCGGCCCAAACGTTCACCTTTTGAGGGTACTGAGTATGTGTCTCGCGCATCTAATTAGGATTCTCTGCTGACCAATATCTACAGTTCTGTCGGTTTACCTCTCCATTCAATGTGAATGTTGATTCGTCAGAAAAAAGAATGGTACCAAGAGCTACCTCATTTCTGACCAGCTTATTCATCAATCTTTAGCAGAAATCCATTCTACGATCTGGATCGTCTTCTGTTAACTCCTACACAAAAGTTAACTTGTAGGGATGAAGTTTTTCTTTATGAAGACATCTTAGAATAGTTGTATGACTTACATTATTTTCACGGGTAATTTGACGTGTACTTGAAGTTGGATTCTCTTCGACACTTAAAAAAATATCCACTTTCACATCATCTTTAACGAAGTGTGGTTTTTTTTCAATGGTTTGACATGTCCAAGTTCTCTGAATTGTGCATGAATTTTAGACACAGTATAGTTTGGCAAGTTTATCTGTAGCTACGGGGCGTCGGTAAGAG
>CAJUYH010001903.1:0-44391 GCA_910591685.1 Galerucella tenella
AAAAAAATTGTGCATTAGGCGTTATCTATAAAAATAAACGGGAAGTGCAGATCTTAAAACATATCTTTTCATATTATTACATTAAAATCTAGTCATTATACAGAAAAAGGAACAAATCTTAGTGAATACTGATTAAAAATATTCAACATTAAAATGAGAGATCACACGAATTTTCATTCAATTGTAACCGGTTAAACAATTAATCAACAAATTACGAAAACAGGAAAGGCCAAAGTTACTGAAACACTAATTCGTTTCGTGATACACGTGTTAACATCATCAGGATTTCATGTCAATGATATGGCTGGATGATTATCCGATTGTTCAGGAAAATTTATTCATATTGCACAGGGTGTCCAAATTGAAGTGTTATTTGAAAAGAAAAAATGCTGTCTCCTTTCACATCTGAGATTGTTATTAAAAAATTAGAGGCTTTGACAGCAGCTGTAACGTAAACAGTTATTAAGACTGATAAAAACAATGTTGGGACACAGTATAGGAACGAACCAGTATGTTATCTCATGACGTTACACTGCCGAGCTCTCTGTGACCTACAACGTCGTTCGGATGAGTATCTCATCCGGCGGTCAGTGCTGTGCTGCGATCCAACTAAAGTGCCAGTGGTGAGTTTGCGAATCGAATTATTTATTACAGCTTATATTTTTACGGGTTTTCGGTATTATTTTTATAGTTTATAAGCATTTTTTTGCAATGGATATCATTAAAAAGAAGAAAACGGGTATTGTGTGTGTAGCTCGTGGATGTAACAATAAATATTATAATTGTGATGGAAAATTAAACCTTTTTCCGGAAGATTCAGAAAGGTGAGAAACTGTTAGTATAATACTTCATTATTTGATATTCATATTACATTTATGAGCATTATTTTCATGCATTGATTTAATTTGTTGTTTTTGTTTCAAAGCTAAAGTTTGGCTCGAAGCATGCGATGGGCCTGACTTGATGCCAAAACTATATACAATAGTAGTCATCGTTTATGTGGTGCTCATTTTTAACCAGACATGATTGTGCAACCTCATAAAAGAAAACTTCTTTTAAAAAAGGCTATTCCAACAATATTCCTTTCATCAAATACTGCAATGCCTAAAGACTTTCAGACAAATGATTCATTGGAAAAGAATTTTGTTCGCTACTTTTGTGGTTATTTAATTGAAACATGTACGGAAATTCATACATGCAGAGTATGTGAGACGTATTCACAAGCGTATCAGAATTTAGATGATTCGTCTTTATACTGTTACCTTAGCTTATGAAAATACGAATAAGGATACTTTTGGAAACTTGAATATGCCGCATGAAAATTTTGTACAATACATCTCATTATTAGAAACATTATTCCAAATGACTTTTGAGAAAGTTGCTACGGAAGATAATATTGTTGAATCACTCATTAATATTAGTCAAACAACAGAGTTTGTACATCCTTGTGTTGATTTTCCAATAAAATATTTAATGAAACTTTTCTTCAGGGTACGACTATATTACACATTGAAATTTGTTAATAAAAATTTCAAAAATCATAACAAAATGGAAATTGTAATATGGAAAAACCAATAAATATTTTGTATCAGACTATTGTTTCATTCAATCATCAGTGTACTGTTCTACAATATTTAAGAAAAAACATTTAACACGTTCAAGTCATTTTAAAACTTATGCCACCTACGCCTATGGTAAAATGAATCGTAAAGCTATCCGTTCAAGGTCATCAAAAGCTATGGCAATTTATGAATGAAATTTATAAGAGTTATACTACTGGTTCGTTCTTATACTGTGGTTGGGAGGTGTTGAATGGTTGCTATTTGAGATTGTATTTCACACTAGTGTATGAGGTGGTACTATTTGCTTCATAAGTGTGGATAAAATTATTCACTACTTCACTATCTCCAAAGTTTTTGGTTTCAGCACAAGTTTTTGTATAAACCTTTCCACATTTTCGTGAGCAATAACAAGAATAAAACAAAAATTTGTACGAAATAAATTTCTGGTAAAATTTAACAAATACCTATACTAAAAAAGTAATTTTAATAACATGATAAAAAATATAATATCTTTTTCAACAATATACTGTGCACAATATCATTATAATATAATATGACTAAGAGCGCTGACTCTAATTTAACCTTTTCGATGACTATTTGCATTTTCCTGCAATAATCTATAACAAAAAAAGTAACTGTCCACTCGCCAAAATGCAATTCTGAATAGGAATTTAAATTTTGAATAAATAAAAGTACGCCGTCTATGAACTTCTGTTGAAATTGAGTATTGTTTTGGTGAGACAATGGAGAGAGACTTTTTTTTAATGGTTTTGTATGGAACTGGGGCTGTATTCTTGACTTAGGCAGTAGTGTTTTCCTCGAGAACACACATTTTCTCTTTATCTTGCTTAGTTACTATGTCACTGCAGTGCAAAATAAAGACAAAATATATGTTTTTTTGGGAAGCTTCCTCAGTTGAAAATACGGTCCCAGGTGTCTTGATGGTTTTTATAACGAAGACAAATATATTGTTCATCAACACAGAAAATGAATCTTGCCAATTTTGAGGAATTTGTGATTACATGTATTAAATTATGTTGCCCAGTTGCTGATATTACTGAAATATCCTTGGTTTTTGATATTTTTGTTGACATTTGTCGCGTTTAGGATATTTTTCTCGTTATTTGTAATTTCGATTTATTTATAATTATCTATGTTCCGTTAGGTGGAAAAAAACAAATAGCGATAATAGAAGAGAAGCCAAGTTCGTCTGCAGCTTTAGATTCAATTAAAAGCCATCTTGGACAAACTATTTCTAATTCACGATCAGCTAGACCAGGAGTGAAAAATTATTCAATGTAAATTAATACTATGCTCATAATTTAGTGAATAACAATTAAATTATCATTATAATTATAAAAAAAGCAAAATCACAAAAACATTCAAATAGTGTTTGTTAAAATTCGTTTCGATTGAAATTTGCAGGAAAGCGGTATCATTGAAATACATTTATAAAATATACATCAGCTAAATTCGGAAACGCTTCGGAATGTTGTATCCCACGTCTTCTATGTTTGCTACTGAGTTCTCACATCCATATAAATTGGTTATGAACCTGAAACAATAAAATATAATTATAGTTGAAATAATACCCTTCTTGGTGTGCGTCATCGATGGTTAATGTCTTTCTAACACATAACGTAGGAAGAAATGGAAAAAAAGGCAGCTCTGTGGTTAATCCTAATCAAAATATCTCAATAATGAACCGTTTAAATGTATTACAAATCTTAACCCTAATCTTTGAAAAAAATTTGATTGGTTGATGTTTAGATTACGCGCAAGCTCAACCTATCAATCGAGAATTTAAAATACTATGAAGGCGTTACTTTCGTATCGGCAATGTGTCTTACGTCTTTTTCTACTGTCACACTGACAGTTCTCGACAGGTCTTTAGTTTGTTGTTTACGATCAATTATTATTTATGAAAAGTGAATATTAATCTTATTGATTTATTTATTTAAATAATACAAAAATATGCATGGATACACGGAAAAATATCAGTATTTTGGAAAATTTCAAGTATTTCCAGTTAGAAAAAGAAGCTGGTGATTATTTATTGCATAGCCTTTTCTAATTTGGCTGAATACGATCCTGATGATTTTATTTATCAAATTTTAGGTTAACTTTATGTCAAAATGGCAAATAAAATAAACGACATGCCGAAAACCCGGATATACGTCACAATCGATGACGCACATCAAGAAGGGTATTATTTCAACCATAACAGCATAATGTTCCGGAATATTCATAAATTGAAAAAAATTTCAATAGAAAAAATCCAAGGAAACAAGAACATTAAAGAATTGACTTTTAATCATATTGTTGATATTATTAATAATAAAAAGTCCCTTTTTTAATTTATATCACTACATATTTAGCACTTTAGCTTTTTCATAGTTAAACGTGACAATATCGAATGCTTTCGACTGCATTCCTTTCACGGCTTTAGATAAACTTGCCAAAGTATACTTAATATTATAGTATTATAAACAGAATACAACATCCCAAGAAGAAGCGAAGCTTGTGCTATTTTACAATTCATTTTCTGAGTGCGCATGTCTGGCAGTCGCCATTTTAAGCCCGTTATCTGTCAAAATGACATGTTATTTTATTTTGTTGTAAGCTTTTTGATTATTTATATATTTTTTGTGTGTTTTGAACGATAAAATTTGTTTACAAAATTACATTTATTAGTTATGGCGCCAAAAATTTGTGCAATTCGTGGCTGTCACTCTAGTGATGGAGACTGAATAAGTATGTTAGGATTTCCCAAAGTAAAAAGGGTTTTTGATCCAGTCCCAATGTCAATCAGTCCAGTATCTTCATTTCATGCAGTACTATAGAAGACATCACTTTTTAGTGACATCCCATCAATACATATGGTACACTGTTTGAGTCCATTGGACATTGTCTTTATTTCTAGAACTTTAAATATTGAATCGTAACCTAAACCAGACTTGAAAGCAAGTTTTTTGGTGATTCTTTGCATTATTCGTTTTGTTGGAAGACCAATAATCTATTCATAAAGTTGTATGCCTGTGATCCCAAAAAATATAGTGTCAAGGTAAATCACTTGTGTTCTACAAAATACCATCTTCCTTAGGGTTCCCTGCATTTCAGTAGTATATGCGCTTTTACAATTAATGCCAAAGGTTAGGGAAGTCTTCCAGGTTGGTTGTATATTTACTGAAATTCTTTCTATTGTAAACTGATATTATAAATATATAATCTATTATTATTGAATTAGTTCCTAGACTTACACTATCCTACATATAGTGCTACATAAATACATACTTACACATATAATTTCGATAACAATATAAAAAATAAGAATCATTTGGTTAAACAATAGCTAATTATTTTTGATAGTGGATGGTACTCCAAAAACAGAAGCTAAAACTTATATTTATATATATTTTTCACAATATTTGTTGAGCTGTTAAATTAACTTTAACAATTCATAAATTGAGTTGAGCAATTAAAGCTTTGTCGAAACAAGTCATAAAAATAAACCATTATTATTTGAGATTCTTTGGTTTCACTTTTTGCGTGTAGTTAACATTTAATTTACATTTTTTGAACAATTTTCTCAGTGTAACTTGATGCGTTATCTGTCAACGTCAGTTTGAAGGTCACGGAATTTTACCCTCAAAAGTTTAAAGGATTTACGCCGGCTTTCGCTTCTTGTTTAGCTGGAGTATTCTGTAGTATTACTACTGATTATACAAAGAGCAGTTCCACCAATCGGACATTTTAAAATAATTTAACTTCCATAGTAACCAGATCGACATCAATTTACAAAAATACACAAACTAACAGGACCGTCAGTTAATAGAGAAGTTCTGTATCCAACACTTTTGTTGAAATTTACAATTTCGTTAAAAGATCTTGATTATTAATTGGTACCTAAAGTTGTTGGTTAAATAACTATTAACCATATAATGGTTGGTAAGTTTATCAATTAATATAACACAAGTAGGAACTTACCTTCTAAAAATTTCTTTATCTTGCTGTTTCCTAAATATCGCTTAAAATCTCATGTATTATTATTGTTATTATCACTAGGAATGTCGGTGTCTTGGTCTATACTTCCATCGATTATTTTATTCTTTGAATCAAAATCTTCCTCTTTATTAGAAACATCTGACGTGGTTGAAGAAGCCGAAGAGTAATTATCCTTATCCGAAAGGTAAGTGTCCCTTTTGTCTCTCTCCAACCCAACAGATGTGTTACTATTATCTAAAAATTTTGGCATTGACAAAGGAAAATTGGGTAACTGTTTTTGTGGTTGCGTAGACTGTAACAGCCTTCCATCGGTTACTTTTCCCATAAATGATCTAATTTCTTCGAAGTACGAGTCTTCGTTGACATTTCTTGAAGTTATGTGGTTTTTACGGAAAGTACGTTCGTCTAATATCGATGGTCCATCTGCTTCGTGCTTCTTCAGATGCCTATCTAAATTAGTTTGTTGTCCGAAACATCTTTCGCACAAGGAACATTTGAAAGGTTTTTCCTTATTGTGGATATTCCTAACGTGCCTCTGCAAATTACTCGATATACTAAACGATCTTTCGCAGTATCTACATTTGTAAGGCTGTTCCCCTGTATGCGTTCTTAGATGTCTCGTTAAGTTGGCCGATCGAGGAAATACTTTTCCGCAGAACTTACAAGCGTACCTGTCTTTTATTTTTGTACCAGGCGGATCGAACATTTTGGGTGTCGGAGGCGCTGTTTGATTTCTCATAATTTCAAATGGCATTAGATTAATGGGAGGACTTAAAACGACTGGATTGACGAAAGGATATCTCTGTTTACAGTTCGTGGGTGAACTAGGATAAGGTAACGATAATCTAGGAAGATTCTCAGTTTTTTGAGCCCGATACATAACTTCCAACATCATGGGGTGAATAGATTGAGAGGGAAAAACTATGGGATAACTTGGCAGTTGATGGTTGAAAGTCTTTGGTAATATCTTGCTATTCCTTGCTTCTTCATCCTTTTCGCTGTTTACACTAAAAGATGGCGACACTAAGTTTCTATTTTCGTCTTCGACTTGTCGTCTGGATAACATCATCGACATTTTTTTATGGTCTACTCTTAAATCTAACGGTTGGTCTTCGCCATCATGGGATTGAGCTGGATTACAAGCTGGAGACATGTGAGGTCCCGGGGATTTTGTGTTTCTCGACAAATCAAACGGCATCTCATCACCGGGAGGTACTCGTATGGAAAGCGGATATATCGCAGCTTGCTTCGGGGAGCTGTGACCTCCTGCAGCTACCAGCATTTTTCTTGGAAACGAGTCCTTCTCACGCATGGTCAACGCAAACTGAATTGGTGATGGTGAACAGCTACCCCTAGGTAAATCAGCAATGACAAAGTTCATGAGAAGACTCGACGATCTGAAACAAATGAAATTTTCAGTATTCCAAAAAAATAAATTGTGTCGCTTGAAACTTTTCGATTTTCGATTTTGATTGAATGTGAGATAGATAACTCACAAAAGAATTGTCGACAATACTTTAGTTTGGAGCTGATTCACCTCCGTGATCCCAGCATGGCAATTGAAACAAATAATTCTCACCCCACTCTTCCCTATTATTCAGTAACGGCCACCACCTGTATACGTTTGGCGTCAGTCTGCATGTGAAATTAGATCAGTTTTTGCAATTTCACTGATTATTTTGTTTTTGTGGAGTATGTAGTTAAAGTGCTCCGGACTAAAATAAGTTTAATAATAGAATGAACGAATTGTTAAACTCATGGCGATTACAAGAATTGTGAGATATCTTTGAAGGTAAGGAAATAAGTGACAATTATATTCAAGTAGGTAGGAGTAACAAGCAAGCGAAATGTACCTCAAACATACACATTTCCCAATTAAACCTGTCAGATCTACTCCAAGAACTCCAAAAAACTACTATGGGGAAAGCATTAATGAGCACACTTAAGGATAGAGAAGGCTATCTTGTGGATAACATTGTTGGTTATGTTTTAGATCATGTAGGTATGTTTGATTTTAACAATGTATGGTTTCCATTTTATAAATGTATGGTATCTATTTTGAAAATTTCTAGTTTGATTTAAATAAATCAAAATATTCAGCAGTAAGTTTTTTATTCCTATCCTGCTTTCCTACTAAACAGTTTTATTCATAAATAGAGACCATTAATTTTTATTCGATTTAAACATGTTTGTCATAAATATACTGTAATTTTGATCCGTGTCCAGACTAACCATCGACCAATTCAATCGACTAGTCCACACATACAAAACGAAAGTCATCTTTGTTGTTCGACATAGTCTGGAAACGGCTTAGACAAATATTTGTGAAAAATATATTTTCCTAAGTAACCTAATTATTTAGAGAACCGTGTGGAAGTTACCCATACTGCTTAATACACCGTGAACTTTTAATATATTTTTAAATATTTAGAAACATTTCAAAAGCTCATTGTATTGAATAGTGCATGTAGGTAACTTCCATAAACAAAAAACAATACCATAAATAATTCGGTTTTTTGGGGAAATATATTTTTTCACTATAAGGCAATATAATGTTTATGAAAATTATGGTTCGGTTATGATAAATATATGGAAATTTTAGTAAAAATTAATGGTTTTCTTGAAGAAGGAACATTTGTTTTCAACAAAAAAAGATAATCTGCTGGGAAGATACATTTTTAACGAATAAAAAACATATCGTTAACACAGACAATATACTTTTTTATGGTAAAGAAATTTATTTTACCGATACAATACATTTTTTATGATAAAGAAATGTCATTCTGCCATAAAGTAATTTTTTTATAATAAAACAATATAGTTAGCTTGCAAAAATAATTATTTGTTATTGGAAAACTACTTTATTTAATTTAAATGCTTTCAAAGATTAATATGTATTTTGTCATCATAACTCAATAAATGTTGTTTGAGACAAATATGATACATTTTTACAAGTATAAATGTAATTTTCGATAGATAACTCATTTTATTGATGACAATGAATATGTTTTTATTCATCAACAATATTACTTTCCGAACTTGAAACAAAACCTTTCTTAACGACAAATTAAATATTAGTTAGGCCATATGGAAAATCATATTTATTTGACATAATAAGATTTTAATTGTCACAAATAAATCTTTTCCTCGGTGCACTTATTTTAAGAATCCCAAAGGGCAATGTATAACAAAATTTCCGCTCTCTTCTAAGATTATGCAATCCAAAAAAGTTTTTGGTAATACCAATACGGTATCCGCCAAAATAAACAATACCGAAACAGAGAGTGCTGTGGAGTTGTTTATGTAATAATATGGATTTGTCATATTTGACTTAATTGTCATTAGTTGATATATTAATAGTACGCTGCAGTTAAATTTGATTTAAAAATGGTTCTAACAACGGAAGAAAAAGTTTTTTTGGTAGAGCATTATTTTCGTTCATACGAAAAAGGTCGTAATGATAATCAGAATCCACTTACTGTCAACCAAGTGCGTTATAGAGAGAAAATTATTATACCTTTTGTGAGAGATCTAAATAACTTTTGCCGTGCACGAAATCTACAGTTTCGCACACAATGGTTTTAACAAGATGGTGCAACGAGCCATACAGCTGTGCGCACCTTAGACTTACTCCGCCCCCATTTCTCGGGGAACAGACTTCGAATATCCTTCTCATTCACCTGATCTGACGCCACCTGACGCATACATTTGGTGCATAATGGAGGACAAAATATTTCACTCGGAAAATCCGCCGGCGAATATTGCCGAACTACGGGAAAGAATACAAAATATTTTTCGGCAGTTACATTAACCACTTTTTATAAATATGTTTATTGATTTACAAAATCGATATGAAGCTTGTTTGCGTCGAAATGCACTTACATTACAGAAATTAAAAATTAATTTTTATTTTTATTTTCGGTACTGTTTATTTTGGCGGATATTGTACATAAACTGTTATTTTGTGGTGGTGATTATAAATTTATCATTTTCAACTTGAAAAATCTGCATACAAATCTATTTTCCAAAGTAGAAAGGCAATTTCCTGTCAACATACTATAATATTTGAGATATTTAAATATGAATTCAACATTTGCATAACACAAGACCATAATATTACATGTGAAAAAGCAGGCTTTGTTGACGTATCGGACGCAGTAGGATATTGATGAACAGTGTCGATATAATAGGATATTTCGATATGTTGATAATACGATCTTATTGAGAAATGAATAAATAGTACATCCACCTACCACAATCATTCTATTGATCATAACGTTATTACCCAACAAAAGTTTGAGCCAGACACACGTCGTTTTATCAATTATTCAAGGTCAATATCAACCACAACTGGGCTTTTGTGAAACATTTATGATCCTACCAAATGGCACGTATCATTAGAAACTCAAGTAACACATTTCATTTACCAAGCAAATAATGCTAGATCGAAGCATATAATTCAGGAAAAATGATAAAGTTTAGCATATTCTAAGCATTATTTTATAGAATAATTTCAGCCTTCCTCAAAAGACGCCTTATCTTGTTTAAGACTAAATATTGGAACCAAGTAGCAATAATTGCTAGTCAGTCATGAAAAGTAGCCAAAAAATAGATATAAAGGCTTTAAAAAATGCCAAAAAAAATGAATAGCCAAATTGGAATTTAGTGTGGTCATCAAATTAGTGCCATTTATAAGCAATACTATAAAGTACTGTATTGGAATTAATTTGGACTTTAAATGGAAATTAATTCCAAAAAAAAACCACAGTATTGCTAACCTTAATGTGATTGTGAATCTCAATTCAGTTGAAAGGTTTCATGATTTTCCAGAAATCATTATAGAACATGGAGAAGAGATTGGAATGAAAATTAATGGAAAATTACAAAACTACGGAAATTTGGACGAATAGGTGCGTACTACAGGCGTGTACATAAAAGTAGTAACGCAGCTAAAAGTTACAACGAAATAACTATAGACACAGAAGATCACCTTTCTGGTTCTTGGACCACGTCTCTCTATTGGCCTTGTCGAGGGGCTCTTTCTTAATAGGCTAATACCACTACGTCTTGGTGGAAAATTTGTTGTTGCTGTTGTTCCCATACCATGCCTCAGGAGCACAAGTATGTTATTTTGTTTTTTTCGAGCCATACATCAGACAATTTTTGACCGATTTCTATGTTTATTCTCTCGTTACATTCACAAATGTCTGTACTTTCGTAAAATAATTCGCAAACATATACAGTGCGAAACAAAAAAATTCCAGTCAGTTTTAAAGTTTGGTAAAGTTTGGATGTGTCCGCCATTTTATTTTAAAAACAAAAAGCGAAATATTAGATAAGTAGTGTGTCTTGATCAATTATCTTTTAAACAAAACCGACATCAATAAAATTGACCTATAAATAAAAAAAATATCAATAAAAAAGGAAATTCCGGTTTTTTTTGGACAACCCTATATATATATATATTGATAGGTATATGATACTATTTTTATATATAGAATATGCAAATAATCTGGTTTAGAACATTATTTGTTTTCAGACTGGCAGTGGCGGATTTACCACTAGGCAGACTAGGCAACCGCCTAGGGCCGCAGTCCCTAGGGGGCCTCAAGACAAGACCAATTTGTTTTAAAATAGCCCTTAAAAAATCTGCCAAAAATTTTCCATTTTCGATTGAATTGTTTAAATTTTAGAAAATACATCCCGGTTGTGGGGGCCGCTCGAAAAGCCTTGCCTGGGGCCTCCAATGTCTTATATCCGCCACTGCAAACTGGGATACAAATTTCAGAAAATCTGGGAAAGATAAATCAATTCAATCCATCACATATAATATTATCAATCAATCCAACTAAAAATACTATTGAAAACTTTAATTTCAATTGGATGTATATAATTCATTGATAGGTATCAAAATTGAATATGACAACACCGTAATTTATAATGAAATAATTTAATTTATAAAGTATATTTTGCTCACAGTTATCACTGGCCCCTCTGTTTTCAGGAAGTATTTAAATCACATTTTACAGAAAAGTGAGGTTTGCAGAGATTTCTAATTTTTCACAATGATATTTTCCAGTTTCAAAAACAATAATAATTGTCATAGTTGTCACAGTTGACAATGTTTGTTTTTATGAACACTTACATAACTGTTGGCATTAATTTCCAATATCAATCTTATATTTATCCAAAACAAAACTTCATAACATTCTCACGAGAAATGTTTAACTGCGCATGATCATTCAAAGCGTTGACAGCCATATCTGGACTAAACGACTGCTTCTTTATATCACTCTGACAGCCAATGTTGGCAATCAAATCTAATAGAATGCTCTTTTGGTGCCAATTTATGGCTATTTAGGCCTACAGATTGAATTGCTAATAAGCTTTCAAATCTACTTTAAGGCCAAACCGCGCGCTCCCTTTAGGCAGCGATTACGTAATGAATGCTACATTAGTGGACGGTTTTAATTGCCTATTAGCTTTAAGAATGACACAAAAGTCGATTTTAAATCTACTTCGATGCTTATTGTGTTACTTGGGGAGTCTACTACACTATTGGCAAATGAATATTTTGGCAAATGTGATTATGGCTTGAGAATAGTGATAAGCTTCGAACGACCAAACTCTGATAGCAATAGTCCAAGATCCCAGAGCGATAAGACACAACTTATTTTCAGTAGTAATAACCCAAGGACATTGATAATTGTTCGAAAAAATTATATGACAGATTTCGAAAGCTTGTTGCTTGGAAACAGACCGACGCCGTAGGCGGAGGTCTGTTGCCTACAAGCAACAAGCTTGAGAAAGTTGTCATAAAATTTTTGAGCATTTATCAATGTCCGAGGGTTATTCGGATAGAAAATTTTTTGTTTCAGTATAACAACTAAATCGTGACATTTCGAAATATTAAATATTCGAAACTTCAAAATCGGCATAAATCAATATGTATCCATAGCAACGTAACGTGAAAATTGCCCATGGTCTGTTTTCAGTGTAATGTTGACATGATTGGCTGAGATTGTTCATATGATATAAAATAAGGGAATTTGATTGGTTTTTGGAATTATCAAAAAATTTTCACATAAATGAAACCTCATGTTCTCAGTAGTGTCTTATGTGCTCAGAATGCCTGCGCGCTTGTGGAGCTTGCCGAGTGACACCTGGGTACCAAAACAATTATTTGAATTTTCATCATTTAACCAATCACGATACTGTCCAACTGAGTCATCATCATCTTCATCGCAAAGGACACATACACAATACACAGAAGAATTACACGAATGAGAGAAGGGGAACTGAGTTAGTAAGACCGTCTCACTCGGTCCGAAACGCACCTATAATGCTTTCGCGCTACTCACGGCTGAATAATTTTGCAGTTTAGGGGGTGTTTGGTCAATCAATTTTGTCTGACTAATTAAATATAACTTCGTAACAATTGTATTAACAACATATTTAAGAGTCAGACATGTAAAAATAAGTTAAGTTCATTTATTTCTTGTAGAGCTTTAAAGCGTCTGACAAAAGTTCTGGCCCATGAAAAGTGTCTGACGCTTATGGTATAACTTTATAATAGTACTCTCCAAAATATATATAAAAATCAGCTATAAAAATTTTAGTTAAATAACTATTAATTTCAGTTACCTTTCACACCTGGTACCTGCCCAGGTGTCACTCGGCAAGCTCCACAAGCGCGCAGGTATTCTGAGCACATAAGACACTACTGAGAACATGAGGTTTCATTTATGTGAAAATAAGTTGTGTCTTATCGCTCTGGGATCTTACTCTACAAAAAGAAGATCTTATAACTCGAATAATAGAATAGTTAATCGGTTTGATATAGTTATTAATTGATTCTGGAGATAATTTTTTACTGAATATAAGGTCTGTTCCAACCGCAGTCAGAAACTGTAAGAAACGATCAGAGAATAACTGGTCACAGCAAACAACGAGTTTACGTTCGCGTAATTCCTATCACTGGTTGCAATGGTCGACTATTCTCTGATCGTTTCTGACAGTTTCTGACAGTTTCTGATTGCAGTTGGAACAGACCTATAGTAACCAATCAAATTACTCAATTTCAAGTAATGTGTCAAATTTCATCCAATCACCGCTGTATTACAGCGGAAATACCCTACCTGTGGTGTTTTCAGTTTGGTGTTTATTTTTTATTAAAAATTAATGAAACGTCAAACTGATGACAACTGGATTAAAAATGTCGCAAAGATTTGGTATTGCATCTAAAGATTCAATTAATTTACCAATTGTACTTTTCACAACTGTAGTTTTAAATGAAAATGAATAATATTTGATTAAAACTAATAAAGTTTGTATATTAAAAATTATTGAACGTCAGATTGACAGTCAATCTTTTGATATCTACAGAGTAAAAAATTATAATTGTTTGGCAAGTTTATCTGTAGCTACGGGGCGTCGGTAAGAGGCGAGGAAAAACATGGCGTATATCTGTCAAACGTACAAATGGCGTACGGTACCTATTTTACCAAGTAAAACTGAAATTACAAAGGTAACTGACAATACGAACACCACTGAATAAATCAATATCAGTCAATTGACGAAGTGAGAGGGAAGATCATACGCACGCGCTTGCCAATAAGAAGTCAGCTGGTCGATAAAAATCACCAATTATGTAATCGGAGGGTGTGGTCATTATGGTTTTCGTACAACGTTGCCAGAGCTTTAAGAAGCCCATAACAAATTTGGAAAAGTTTTCTCTTTTAATATTCATAAATTGGAAAATAATGTTAATAGAATAAATCCAAGGAAACAAGCACATTATGAAATTAACGTTCAATCATATTTTTAATATTGTTAATAATAAAAAGACCCTTTTCTAATTATTATCACTACATAATCAGTTCTTCTATTTTTTTATAGTTAAACGTGGCAATGTCGAACGTTTTCGACTGCATTCCTTTCACGGTTTCAGATAAACTTGCCAAAGTATATCTCATCTAATACTCCTCGGGTCTTGATAAATACTCAAAATTTTGTCGTAGAGAATCCTTTAAGCGTGTTGCCTGCGGCCTTGGGCTATTATCAAGCAACACGCTTTCAGCATTCTCTATGACAAAATTATCTCGGTATTATCAAGACCCCAGGGGTATTACTACTGATAAATTTTTACTGGATATAGTAACCAATCAAATTACTTAATTTCAAGTCATGTGTAAAATTTCATCCAATCACCCCTGTATTACAGCGATAATACCGTACATGTGGTGTTTTCAGTTTGTGTTTATGTTTCATTAAAAATTAATTGAACGTCAAACTGACAACTGGATTAAAAATGTCGGAAAGATTTGGTATTGCATCTAACGATTCAATTAATTTACCAAAGGTACTTTTCACAACTGTAGTTTTAAATAGAAATGAATAATTTTTGATTAAAACTAATAAAGTTTGTATTGAAAAGTATTGAGCGGCAGATTGACATCTACAAAGTGAAAAATTATCTTATCGAATACTCCTCGGGTCTTGATAAATACTCAAAATTTTGTCGTATAGAATCGTAGAAATTATCTCGGTATTATCAAGACCCTAGGGGTATTACTACTGAAAATACACCAATATACTTGTAGTGAATATTTCGAAATTATCAGGAAAAAACGCGAGTACTACTTGTCTACGTTCTAGTGATTTTGGATGTACAAGTATATTACCATCAAGGCTATAAATAAACAACCGGATGTCCAACTTAATATTTGAATCTATGTTATTTTATAATCAACACAATGAAAAAAAATTAAGCTGAGAATTTAATCCTGAAATGAAATTACTTCACTATCAATAGCGTTTGGAATATTTCGCTTTTTTTCTGGTAAAACTAATCCAATTTTTAAGGTTTAATTTAAAGGTATCACGACATACAATTAAATCACGAATTTATTATTGCTCCCTCATTGTATATAAATTTCAGGAAGTATAGGCAATTATCGCAAAATGATTACTTTTTTTCATGTTATTTTGTGCGTTTTATATTGATTAAAAATCTGGTTTAGATAAAATTGTAGAAAGTCGGTTTGGAGAAATCTCACGACTACCTTTAAATTTCAATTTTCGTCCATGGAATGGTTATTAAATTTTCCTATTTTATTTCAATAATAGTTAGGGAGTCAAAGTCGCTAAATGGCGACATTCTCGAGCGCCGTCGAGACCTATCAAAATCGAAAGATAAAGTAATTTCGAAAAGGAAAGCTCGTATGGTAAAAACCATGAAAGTCGTCTTCATACCCAAGCCGGGTCGTACTACATATACGGTGGCTAAATCCTTTAGACCCATTAGCCTAACATCCTTTGTGCTGAAAACACTGGAAAGGGTGGCTGATCGGTACATAAAGGAAAAGGTTGGGCTTAGGTATCCTTTGCACAACAACCAACATGCTTTTAGGTGTGGCAAGTCAACTGAAAGTACCTTACACCAACTGGCAACTCAGGTTGGGAAGGCGCTGGAAAATGGCATGATCGCCCTGGGAGCTTTCTTGGATATACAAGGGGCGTTTGACAGCACCTGTAGGATCCATGTGTAGGGCTGCGGCAAACAATGGAATAGAGCCAATGATCACTCACTGGCTTGGGGCCATGTTGTCCAACCGTACAGTAGAGGCCACATGGAAAGACCATGTGGCAAAAGTAATCGTCGCTAGGGGATGTCCGCAAGGGGGTGTTCTTTCGCCCACATTGTGGAACCTAGTCATTGACGAGCTAATAACCCTTTTTAACGGTGAGGGCTTTCTAACGATTGGGTATGCCGATGATATCGTTGTCCTGGTTGTTGGAAGGCACATTACCGTTCTCAGGGACCTCATGCAAAGGGCTTTGAATAGGGTACATGAGTGGTGTAACGAACACGGACTTGCAGTTAATCCTGCCAAGGCTGAGATAGTTGCTTTCACCAAAAAGAGAGGTATAAGACCTGAGGGTCTAAATCTTGATGGAGTACCACTGCCGGTGGTTGAACAGGTGAAGTATCTAGGAGTGATCCTTGATAAATCACTGACGTGGAAGGCTCATCTTGATAGTCGCATAAGCAAGGCGACAAACACGTATTGGGCCTGTAGGAGAGCCATTGGTCCGAGGTGGGGACTGACCCCCAAACCGATCATATGGTTCTATAGAGTGATTATGCTGCCTATGCTCACATATGCGGCTCTGGTCTGGTGTCCGAGGGTAACCTTGGTCACGGCTAGATCGCAACTGGCACGCCTTCAAAGGGTGGTCAGTTTGGGGGCAACTGGCTGCATGAGGACTACTCCAACTGTTGCGATGGAGGTGATCCTTGGTCTTCGGCCTCTCCACCATGTAATCGAGGCTGAGGCGGGGAGGGCTTTCCTGCGCTTGAAACGGCTGGGATAAGTGCGAAGAGGGGAAGAGTGCAGGCACGTCAAGAAGCTCCGGCTCCTGGAAGATATTCCAGTTCTGGCTCGAGCGGCTGATGAATGCCTGCGTAAGTACTACTTCGCTACCCCATACAGGGCCATGATACGGGACAGAGAGTCCTGGGAAAAAGAGAGGAATACACAGCTTAATGGGACCGTCTGGTACACAGATGGCTCATGCTCCGGTGATAGAGCAGGGGCTGGAATTTACTCCAAGAATCCAAGAACACAGGTTTGTGTACCATTGGGTGAGGGTGTATCTGCATATCAGGCCGAGATATATGCTATCTTGGAATGTGCGCAGATAAACCTAGACAGAGGTTATGTGGATCGACGCATAACCATATACTCCGACAGTCAGGCAGCAATTAAAGCCCTGAGTGGGTATACCAGCAACTCAGGACTTGCTAACGAATGTTGAGAACGACTTGCTAATCTTGCAAGGCGGAACGTGGTGCGGCTAGAATGGATTCCAGCCCACTCTGGTAACGAGATGGCGGATGCACTGGCTGCGGAAGGGGCGACAGCTCCTTTCATGGATGCCTAGGTAGCAGGAATGGCACAATGGGCCCGCCAGTGGCCTCAGTGTCGGAACCTTGGCTTGAGTTGTCCAGGACAAGGCTCGCCTGCACATTTAGTAGTAGTAGTAGTAGTAGTATGGTAAAAACCATTTTAGCGGTGGGTAGGGCGTGTACGGTTTTTCGAAAATGTTATAAAAATCAGTTACTTGGGCATTCTCGAGCGCGTCAGATATTAATACCACGTATGCCCCAAGTGCCTCTGCGTGGTGGGGGTAGGCATATAAAGTAGTCAAAAATTCGAAAATAATAATTTACTCTAGCGCGTCAGATTTTCGGAAGGGGTGTTAAGTAGGCCCCAAGGAAGCTCCCTTAAAAAAAACTGACGATTTCAGCGTGACGATAAGTTACGACAAATTTTCGAAAATGCGAAAAAAAAGTTACTTTTGAAATACTCAAGCGCGTCAGATTTTCATAGGGGAGGTTTATCTCGGTATCCTCAAAACATATTTTCTTAATCTGACAAAAATATTGGTGGGTTCTCTTAATCTGACCGAAAAAGGTTTTTTTCTTTCTGGACGGCATATTTCTGTGAAGTGCTCAGTCTGTATTACATGTTTATGGCACATACCCTTTTTTGCTGGAATTCTTCACTTCGTTTTGCTTACGGTACGTCCAAAAAACAATTTGACGATCGACAGGCTATTGAATAATATAAATAAATGGAACTGTACATGTTAATAATACTTTTGTATACAGATTCGGGTAACTTTTTCCGAGTCCACGAAAATTGTCGAGAAGCGTTTTGCGGAAGACGAAATGGCTCCTCCACACTTCCGGTCATGCGGAAACCGGCAGATTTTGTATTTTTAGTAAGTCTTAGATTATAATTCTTCAAAATAAAAAAAAATAAAATCGCGCTCGAGAATGCCGGATTAACGTTTTTTTACAAGTTCGCGACCCTATAACTCGGTGGCGTTAAGGACTTATCGTCAGATTAGTTAAATTTAGTCTTAAAACACTAAGATCAACCCCCAATATCTTATTTTGACATGCTCGAGTATTTCAGACTATCGATTTTTTTACTAATCTGATCGTCTATCCTAGGCGCGCGTCACTACATACAGAGTGATTCATTAAGAATGTCCAATCTCTGAACTGTAGATTCTAGACCTCAAAATATGATGATTCTGCTCAACATGCCTCATGCAAATATTGCTAGTTTCCGAGATAAATAAAGTTTAAATTTAAATTTTGATTTTCGCAATAATTTTTTATGTTTTCACAATTTCTCTTTTAAAATTGGCAATTTTACGTTTTTTCACGAGGAATTATAATTTGCACTCTAATTTAACATTGTTAATATTTGTAAAAAATGTACCTACTTTGTTCCCATTACAAATCGGGAGTTGCATCGCTGCAGTCAAAAATACATGCCAAAAATGCATCGAATGTAAAAACTCTGTAAATCAGTCAGAACTGGCTCAAATCATATAACCGGGGGTTTTCGAGGTCGCTGATCACGATTATGATGTTGAAATTGACCCCCTCGTACACCTGGGGCACAGGAACGCCGATGAACCTCGTCTCCGTGGGACTCTCCAAGAAATCACGAGGGGAACGAAAAAAACTCCGCGCCCGGGGGTTTTTCGGGTGGCTGAATTCAAATATGGCATATGGCGAACACCCCCCGGACACCTGGTGCCCCCGAACCTCGACCTGGACATCATCCCCGAGAACTTTCTTGACAATATCGACAAAAACAGCCCGGAAATTATTGGAGGCGTGTTTTTTGAGGCGCAAAATCACGATTTCGCGTCGAAAACGACATTCCCACCACCTGGTGCACCGCAACCTGCGCTTGAACATCGTCTCCGAGGGTTTTCCAAACAAAATCGGAAAAGTTGAACCGAAAATCGTAATAAGGGGTTTTTGGGGCAGCTTAATCAGAATTTTGCGTGGGAAACGTCCCTCTGAACACATGGTGCGCCGTATCTTGGCCTTGAACGTCTTCTCCGGGGGGCTCTCCCGAATTTCTAGCGGGTAAGGATGGAAACTCGACGCCCGGAGGTTTTTCGGAAGGCTGAATTCAAATATGGCATCGACGAACCCCCCGGACACCTGGTGCCCCCGAACCTCGACCAGGACTTCATCCCCGAGAACTTTCTCGACAATATCGACAAGAACAGCCCGGAAATTATTGGAGGCGTGTTTTTTGAGACGCGAAATCACCATTTCACGTCGAAAACGACCCTTCCACCACCTGGTGCACCGGAACCTGCGCTTGAACATCGTCTCCGAGGGTTTTCCAAACAAAATCGAAAAAGGTGAACCGAAAATCGTTATAAGGGGTTTTTGGGCCGCTTAATCAGAATTTTGCGCGGGAAACGACCCCCTGAACACCTGGTGCGTTGTACCCTGGCCTCGAACGTCTTCTCCGAGAATTTTCCAGACAATATCGCCAGAAACAACCCGAAATTTATTGGAGGGGGGTTTTTGGGCCCCTCAATCCAAATTTCACGTCGAAGAGGAGCCTCCCACTGATTTTATTTGGAAAACCCTCGGAGACGATGTTAAAGTGCAGGTTCCGGTGCACCAGGTGGTGGAAGGGTCGTTTTCGACGTGAAATTGTGATTTCGCGTCTCAAAAAACACGCCTCCAATAATTTCCGGGCTGTTCTTGACGATATTGTCAAGAAAGTTCTCGGGGATGACGTCCAGGTCTAGGTTCGGGTGCACCAGGTGTCCGGGGGGTTCGTCGATGCCATATATGAATTCAGCCACCCTAAAAACCCCCGGGCGCGGAGTTTTTTTCGTTCCCCTCGTGATTTCTTGGAGAGTCCCACGGAGACGAGGTTCATCGGCGTTCCTGAGCCCCAGGTGTCCGGTGGGTCAATTTTAACATCATAATCGTGATCAGCGACCTCGAAAACTCCCGAGTACCCGATTTGAGCCAGTTCTGACTCTTATTTACAGAGGTTTTACATTCGATGCATTTTTGGCATGCATTTTTGACCGCAGCGATGCAATTCCCGATTTGTAATGGGAACAAAGTAGGTACATTTTTTACAAATAATTTTCAGAAGCGAATGTAAAAAACCGCACTCGGATCCGTCTTTAGAGAAAAAATTCCGAACTTTTTTGCTTTATCCGCTCGAGTAAAATGATTATTTTTATAACTAAATATTCCTCGTCTGATAAATGTTGGCTTGACTGCCACTGTAGATCCTGGCAGTGGGATTACGAATGATCAACTCGAATCGAGTACGCCATTTTAAAACGATAACTGCATTTACGATACCATTACACGTATCGAGTGGACTGTTCGCATCGAGTTTTCGTGATCGCACTGATCTGCCTGTTGTTGTAGGCTCTCATATTATTAGCCCTTGCACATGCAAGTATTGCATAGATCTCTGCTTGAAATACAGAAGCGTATTTTCCTAGCGAGACGATTCCTTCATATTTGCTCGTCTTGCTGTATATGCCCGCTCCGGTTCCGAGAGATTAGGTTTGTGTGTCAGCTTTAAGTTTAAGTGTTTTTAGGGTCCTTTAGCCATGTACCCAGAAGTAGGTATAATTAGTAAGACTGCAACTTTCGTTCTGTTCACAGCAACTGCATTGCTTATTTCTTTGTTTCGTTTATAATTTAATTCACCTAAATTTGCTTCATTTCAATATACTCACTTATTACTCTGGAAGCTGGTACATTTATTTATTTCTTTAAGTGAATATCCAACAGATCGTTACATCATTTTGACGGGTAATGTAAATTATACGATAGACCCGAGTTATATATAATGAAAATTGATCATTCTTATTCTTAGGGATCAGAGTAACAAGAAGTATCATTTACCTGTCTCATGTAGTGAACGGATGATGGACCAAATATATTGTATACCAAAAAAGTGACGAAGAACTGGGTACTGACGTGTGCAATACAAGTGGTGCTGAAACCATTTCCTCCTGTGCTTTTGTTATGATGAACTTTATGCATATGGCTCCTAGAACAAAAGAACAATAAGTTAAATCTAAGTAAAACCACAACGACAGGCAGGATATAATAAATCAGTAGGTACCCTCTTTTCCTTCATTTCTAAAAAGAAATCGAATATGAAAAAAATTTACCACATTTTGAATTTAATAAGGGTTTAAATGGGTAGAGCTAATATTTAATTTTTCCAAATCAAACTACAACCGTAAAATTCATGTACACCCTGTACAATTCATAATTGACCATACATTATTTAGTTTGTTGGAATCGGTTCATAAAGAGGATTTCAAAAATATGCAAATATACAGGGTGTTTCATTAAAAAAAAAACACCGACTATGGCGTGAATCACCTTGTACATTTAAATTTATGTTTACATAACGCACAATTCAATTCAAAAGTTGATGTGTCTCGGCATTTTCTATAATTTTCTAAAATAATGACAAAGAATTTTATTCCACAAGTAGTTTCCTCACTGTATATTATAATATAGGTAGGTATATTATTTGTTATAATTGGGTTGAATATTTCAGTCAAATATTATTTTTCTTTGGATGTGAATTCGTAATCTAGTATAATCTGAACCTAGGGAAAATGCAAGTGGATCCTCCGTACTATAAACATTGTGAATCATTATCTGTTTTAATACCCCAAAAATTCACTCAAAAATGGTGAAGGCGGTGGGAGTACAAATTATTATGTCTTGTTGTCATATACATGGTGTCCCACGACGATTAAGACAAGTAATATATCAGAATTGGGCACTTGTAGATTATTATAATTTTGGGGGTGTAAATTAGAGCAAATGTTGCATATTTTCTTGTTATTGTGTTACCCAATGAGTTATTTGTTTTTGGTGACGTGACGTCGCATTCAGAATTATTAATGGGACAACCTATATTTGTGCCTTTCTGTGTCTCTCCCGATAAAACAATTCCAACTAATTAGTACACTTGGGGTCCAAAGTGACACGATTTCTCTGGAACGATCTCATTGCTAGTGCATTTTCTCTTTTTAGCCATTTTCCATATATAAAACCCCTCGCCCCCGCATTGAATCGCTTTGGAACGTACATAAGCCTTAATGCAAGCCTGAACGCCTATGATTTTTTGATTTTCTTCCTCTACTTTATCATCATCAGAGGCTCTATTTTCTGAGCTTAACTTGTAAAAACTTCGACCGTGGCTTTGAACTATGCATTGTTATTTTTTAGACAGTCAAACAATTTCGTTACTACTCAAGGTTTTAATTTAACTGTTCCACTGCTCACTGTTTTAAAGTATATATATTTTTCTGGTGCATTCTTGGATGTGTTAGGACAGTCGGGAATCAAATAGTATTCATTTACCACTTTTTTCTAACTCCCTTCACAATAAAATAACGAAACAGTAGGTACAGTCAACAGTCCAGCGTTTTTTTTTCTTACACAAAACGATACAATATATACACAATACACAGCTCTCGACTGTGACTTCAAACGTTAGGTATAGCATATGCAGTGTGACGTCACAGGTAACCACGCCTCGTTTTCGTTTAATCCAATTTCTTTAATTAACTTGAGGGTTTAAATTTTCGCGGAAAAATCTAAAATTTTGGGAATCTGTTTAAAATGAGTTTTAGTTTCTATTATTAGCTGAAAAATGTTTTCTTGAACAAGCCCGTTGAATGATTTTGCACTCAAATAGTCAAGTCTACAAAGACTAAGAAATAACATTGTTGTGCTAAATCATTCAGCTGCAAATATTGTATTAGCATATAATATTATACAGAATTACGGTAGGAGAATAAAAAACCCTTTGCAAGTGATAAAATGTTATTAATTCAACATACAAAAACAGTCTATACCTAAATCTGAATTGGGATGGAAATTGGACTAAGTTTAGAAAGGAAGTGCAAATTTTGTCAATCTAAATGAGTCAGTAAAATTATTTTTAAGGAAGTGATCTTCACGCAACTAACACCTTTTATTTTTAATAAGTAAGGTTTATTGTTTTAAAACATTCATGAGTTTGTTTAATATCTAGATCAGGAAACTTAAAACTTCTTATATGTATAATTTTTCAGTTATTCCATCAACGTTACCCTTTAAAAAGTTTGGCATCTTGAAGCACACACCAATATTACAGAGCTAGCACACAAATACAGTGTTCAAAGTATTAAAGCACCTTTTTTCACAAGAGTACTAGGTACCTACAATTACATCCTAAATTACATCAATATATATCTGGTACAAACATATTATTTTGGTTGGGGTCACACATTTTTGGTAATCCTTCATTCTTGTCTGCAAAAAAAAACCGATAAAATGAAAAATAATGTTACCATTATTTTACGAAAACCCAACCTCAAACGCTAGTCTCCATGCTCAAACGTTTAGGGTAAAAAAATGTTTCAACTTACCTATGATAAGTGATGATAAATTTAATTATGTGATAATAGTATTTACCAATGATAAAGATAATTAATTTATTTGCAGAAAGGCCAATGATTAGATTAAATAAAAATAAATTTGAACATGACAACGACCAACCTCAAATTAAAATAATACTAAAAATTAAGTTTTGTGTGAAGGGGTTTGTTAGTTGGGTTAGTTGCTGTAAAGCGCCATGCGCAGCTGGCTGCGCACAAACTTTGTTCCATTTCTTTCCATATAATTTAAAACTTCTCTTATTTATTACTCTTTGGTTTTACCTAAATATATTTGACATGAAGGTCAAGTTTTACAATGCTACTATAGTTTCAGCTAATGACACTTTTTTGGAAATAAATTTTCATTTGAACAAAATATGAAATATACTTTACGTTATTGACATAATCAAGTAGGTAGTACGAATAATCAAGTAGGTATAAACTTCAAATAATCCCCGAGTGAAAGGTATTTAAGTATAACCGCCTACAGTGTTTGGCACGTGAAGCAGAGGTCTAAAATGACATTATTACCGAGATCGTGCGGTGTGTATCGAGCGATTATTAGACTGGCAGGACTTTCTTTGCCCGTGGCTCTGTAAATTCTTCTATACTGATCGGTAAATGAATCAGAGCAAGTAAAATCATTTTGTCGCAAGTAATTGTTTTTTTGTTGAAATTTAATTTGTGTTGTTTTACATTCAAATTAAGATAGAGAAACTTTTCATCGCTAATTGCAATTACTACTTACATACACAGCTACCGAAGCTATCGTCTACGGAATTCGCTTAGGATTTTCAACTTCATAATCCAACATTATTGTTATTATCATAAAGTGTTAACGGTTGTTCAGATACATATAGTACACAGGCTGGTTGAAAAGATCGTGCAACACAATTTATCGGCCACAAGAAAAACTGAAATTATTGTATCAATCAAATATTTCATTTGACAAATTCAATTCTGATATGGCAAGAAATTCCTTGCTCACAAGCCATTTGTAGTTGATATGCTGGTGCATTTTTTAACGGAGGAAAAAAATGAAATCTGTTATTGATTAATAGCTATTTGTATTACTAGGGAGGAAAGTGCCACTTTTCCTCCCGCAGGATGTAGTTCAAGGGAGGAGAAGGTATACTTCACTCCCATGTGATACATATGTTTTTTCCTCCTACCCACCTTTTTTTGAAAATTTATTTACGACACAAATAGGTAACGAATATAATTAAGAACACAAGAATTATTTATTAAACAAATTTATCAATATATGTTATACAATTAAGTACATAGTATTATTATTATTTATGTTAATATTGAATGTGCAGTTTTGAGCAGCACTTATATGAACACCATTGGAAGAAGATAGGGTTTGAACAGGAGCTTTAGTATTTGAAATAATTTCGCTTAGCACATTGTAATGGTGGTAACTTCTAGAAGTGCTTGGCTGATTTTGATCAAGTTCAGGTTCTACATTATATCTCATAATTTGATCAGATATTTTTCTCATTTTTGTGTAATATTGTTCTACATAACCCTCTGCGATATTGGTTGATTTCCAACCGCCATGCTGTTTTAGAGCTAAAATATCCCCACCAGCGTTTACCAACAGAGTTGCTGAAGTTCTTCTGAAACTGTGCCCTGTGTAATGTTTGGCATTTGGAAGATTGAGATATTCTACAATTTTTTTGTGGTATTTTGGATATACTATTTTTGCCAACCACTTGATTTATACATTTGTCTGCTTTAAAGCATACCAACAATCGTTTATGCTCAGTTTTAGGACGTAAACAGATATACTTTTCAACGATTTGAACAAAATTTGGGCCGTTACCTGTTGTAGTATTGATAACGAAAGTTCGTTGTTTATACGTTTTTGAAGTGTGGATATTTATGACTAAAATATTGTATTTCTCTTCAATATCATCCATAGTCATTTTAATAAGCTCATCACATCGACATGCTCCAGAAATTCCAATAACAAGAACTACCTATGAATATTTTATATCAAAAATTAAATTATTGGCATGGGATTCTATTTCTTACCTTCATTAATAAAAAAACATCATCGGGGGTTCCATTAAGAATGTATTTATTTCTTCTCTTGTAAAAGTTTTGGCTTTATTTGGTTTGTATCCGGCATTTTGACGTTTTAGAAATGCAATCAACTTTGGATATTTAATATCGACATTGTCCTTCATTTGCATCATTGTGCGTAGTATTGAATATTTAGACCAAAATATTGAAGCTTTTAATGATTTTCCTTGTAGTGAAAAATATGCCAGTAAAACATTCTCTGAATATTTATGTATCTTGTTGTCTTCAGCCCATTGTGCATATTGTTTTTTATACCTGTCTTTAGATTTTTGTGGTAGTAAGGTTAATGACGCTATGTTAGCTTGTTCCTTAATATTAGGTGGTGTATTTGGAAATTCAAAATTACTTGAATCGCTCTCCATTTTTCAAAAATTCAACTAAGTTTAATGAATGTAGCGACTTTGCACCTCAAATGTCAATCGCAGTGTTTACTGTCAGTGAGCCACAGCATACTATGCTTTTCTTATTCTGAACTCAAAAAACGTATATCCAAGATTCCTGAAGTTGAAATTTGTATTGAAGAACTACGTTGAAGTAACATTAATGTTTGATTTCTACCAAAAACATGATATACAGGATGTTCTAGAAATTATGGAAACAATATGAATATAATGAATTCTCAAGTTTCATCGTTTACAACTTACTTGAAATGAGGGGGAGGAAAGTACTTTTCCTCCCTAGGGATAAAAAGTATGAGTTTCCTCCCTGATTTGAGGGAGGAAAGTGTGTACTTTCTATAGGGGTAGGAGGAAAATATCTTGTTTGTGAAGGTATGGGTTTGGTCAGGTTAGTTTATAAGGGAGTGGGAACAATCAATTGCATCGGTTCATTCGGAGGTCTGGAACCTCGTTACTATAATAACAATAGGGTACAAGCATAAATTTTGCTATTGGTGGAAATTGACGCTTTATCAGGTTTCCTAACACCTTGCATGCCTATTTTTTCGAAAAAATATAAACTATACTTTTAAAACGTCTTTGAAAATCATAAAATTTGAAAGTCCGCCAAAACGCGCTTTACGTCATAAAGATGGCTGCCCCATGCAGTGACGTCATTTGTTTACGTTCTTATTCGTGTATCACGCTCTGAGTTCTTGTGACCTAATTTGTTTCTGAAAGCTTTAAAAATGGATAAAGCCTAAAAAAACTTTGGATTCCAAGTATTGCATTGTTTCATAGTGTGAATCAACGTCTATTAAAACTCCAGACAAAATATTTGTTACTTTACCTGGTGGCGAAAGCAAAAATACACTTAAAAGAAGGGCATTATGGTTGCAAGCTATGCGTCGAAACAAAGACGATATTTCGACAAATACTACTACTTTTGTTTGTGAAGACCATTTTAATGTAAGTACCTACTTCTATGCTGGTAATTTTTATTCTTAAATAGTTTGAGGCTATGTACCTATATGTCTAGGAATCAACCACAAAAACATTATTTTCTTACGACCACACATCGACATATGGTTGGTATTTATTATATATAATACATAGTTCAAATCGTACTTACGATAATGCTTCAACTCCTCTTATTTTCTCTGCATTAAAGCAGCTGTTTGACTTCATAAATTCAGCAGCATAATAATGAGTCTACTTTGGGCAAGTTATCAGTTTGTGCTTTTACAAAACCTTCGCTAGCCATATCTTTACTCACAAAATATGAAAGAATCGTCACTGAACACTGAACTAGTAAATATAATATATTCTTCCAGTAGTTTTAAAATATCCTCGGGAATATCGAATATTTATGACCACTTTCCACTTTACGTTGACTTTTATAAATAAAAAAAAGCACACACAAACACGTAATGGTCTCGAAAATGATATTTTTACGTCGATGAAGCAATTCATAGTTGATTAAAATACAATATAAACACACAACTACACAAAACGTAATGCAATACCGGCCGTATTGACAAAAGTAAGCAAACATGAGTTATGACATCACACGTATCATCGGTAGCGTTCGGAAATCCTCGGGTTGTGGTCGGAAAGTGCATTGAAATTTGAATTTTAGTTTAAAATTTTGAAGTAATTTCCAATGGAAACTGGTTTATTTCCTATTATTAGTAATTTTTGATATCAACTTTACTATTATAAATTAATATCTAAGCAAAATATGATATATGCGTGTACTCTATTATCTGTTATTGCCCACGTTCAAATTCATTTTAATACAAAAATCCAATCTAAATGTTAATTATAAAGGAAAGCTTTACTTGTATGTACAATTTTTGTATTTTAATCGTTATGGTATTTGGAAAATGTATACTGGTTAATTGGTTTCTTTAATTATTTGAATCAATACTCAAACGGGATGGTCATTAACTTTCTCGGAATGAGTTCGCTTTTACACATAATATATAAATGAAGCGTTTGTATCGCTGGTTTTGTCATTTCAATTTTTCCTGATTGAAAAAATAATTTGTCCATGACCACTTAATAATAATCGAATATTTTCCCTCCCTACTAAAAGTATTTGGTGCCCATATATCACTAGAGTGGAATATAATATATTATCAATAGAGGGAAATATGGTAATTCACGTTTTTTATTTAAATAGCATAATATGCTGCTATAACAACACAATAATCACGACACTCCGGCACATAGGTGACTAGAGATGAGGGTGCACTATGAAATAAACTATTGAATCTGCGTCTTTTGATAGGAAATTCAATTCTGAAATATATCGAATGGATAAAATATCGAAATTCTTAATATTGATACTTTTCGTTACATTATTTTCTGATATTGACATTTTAAATCACTTTTAAAACAATATATCCACAATGGTACGGTGTATCGATATTACACACAGTATCGCCCATCTCTATAAGGCTATCATAAATTACTCTGAATTGCTCGTTCAATGATATACGATTTTGTAATTCTTTCACGAAATGTCATAATTTTTAAACTTATTTTAGTGGTGACAAGTATGTCACACAAAATAAGACTTTTTTAAATATAAGTAAAAATATATTTTATCTACGACCACCTTTAAAATTAGTCATTCACGAACCAAAAATAATGTGTGAAATCATACATTATACATACGCTGAAAAGCGTGCGTAAATGAACAATGCTTTTTAAATGGGGTTTTCATTTTAACACTCTCTTTTAGCTACGTGATTATCTAGTTGCCTTTGAATTTAGTCGTTTGTTGTACATACTTTTGTGCTGACAGTAAATTTGACAGAAGTGTCAGACATAGTGAAACATATTTGTTACTTTGAAAAAAGACAAATTACCCAATGTTATAACTAGTAATTTGAATAATTGTCCTTATTTTACTGTAAATATAAATTTGAATAATTAGAATTCGTTGTGTATATATTTGTTTATGGAAAATTCATTTTTATATTTTTTAACCCTTTCAGACCACATTTTTTTTTAAATTTTTCTTCATGTGCTCTTAGATAAACTTTTGTATGACACTTGTGCGTGAAGTACTTTTGCGCACTCGTTGCGAAAAAGGCACTAGCTACGCTCGTTCCTTGCATTTTCGCAACTCGTGCGCAAAAGTATAACTTCACGCACTTGCATCATAAATATAGTATATTACATAACGTGTGTGGAAAATTACTTTCGCACGAGTAATGTACAGTATTTTTACTACGATCACGTGATAATTTCACCAAATAATGTGTAATCAACATCTGACATATTAATACACAAAATGTTACAATTGAAGTCACCATAATTGATTTCAAAATTAACAATAACTATCAATAGTGAGAAAAATTATAATATAGGTAGGTTATTACAATTATTAATTGGTTGGATAATTATAGAAATTGAAAGTGAAATTATTATTGTTCATCATACTTCATACATACTTATCATGAATACCTTTCAAGATGATTACATTTTCCTACTATTATAACATGTGATTTGGATTAGTTGGTACAACATCGGACTTCTGACGAAGAGTAGGTACGCGGGTTCGATCCTCGACCGCGCCCTAAGTTTTTTTTAATCAAGGAAATGAAAAAATTCCACTTTTCAAATAGACCGCTCCAAATTTAGATATTACATAGGTAAATCTAATTAAAAATTATATATTTGACAGCTTGCCAATGGTCAACGTTAATAAAAATTAATTTGACAGCTTTTTTATCAGTACACGTACGGATAAGTGTTTTTTCCGTACGCGTATGAATAAAGGCCACTTTCCATAGAACTAGACAGTGCGATATATGTCACTTTCCTATGTGATCGTAGGAAAACTATATTATTATGTACAAACAGACAAATATTGAGGTAAGCAGCAAAAAAGTGCACTCTTTTCAGATTCCCAAGTTTTCGTAAATATTTATTGACAATTTTCCTCCTTTATTGCTGCTTACCTCAATATTTGTATGTTTGTGTCCTAATTGATCAGCAACAATCAGAATACATGCGCTTGTCGCTTTTCAGCTCATTATTATATATACCTATATATTATTTTTATTAAGAAAATAAACATGTAACTACAAATCTACTGCTCAATTGGAACTAATAAAAATTGAACACGCTTTTTTTTAATTACAAATTGTTGTTATTCATTACAGAAATTGAATTAAATTGAACGTTTGAACGTAGTGAATCAGACTCAGATTCGCTCATTATTAACGACAAAACCAACAAATTGATGAATGTTATTACTTTGACAAATATGTATTGACATTGCAGCTTTTCATCCAGCCACAGAATACACCATCCCAAGAAGAAGCGAAGCTTGTGCTATTTTACAATTCATTTTCTGAGTGCGCATGTCTGACAGTTGCCTGTCAATGACATGTGATTTTATTGTTCACCAAAGAATTTTCTTTGTTGTGAGCTTTTTGATTATTTACATGTTTTTTTGTGTTTTGAACGATAAAATTTGTTTACAAAATTACATTTATTAGTAATGGCGCCAAAAACTTCGATATCTATGGAGAAAAGTTTACCGTCGCTTCTTTTTTATAACTTCGTTGTCACAGATATCAGTACATTTTCTCTGGGTGTAAAATTGAATTCAGAATCTGGTAAAGTGTAACTTTTAAATATATTAATAATAAAAATTTTATATTCAAGCACCATACTTATTGTGATTTTGTATCATCACTTTCTGATATTCTTTCTATTGTAAACTGATATTATAAATATATAATCTATTATTATTATTATTGTATTGGTTTTTGGACTCACCCTATCCTACATATAGTGCTACATAAAAACATACACATATAATTTCGATAACAATATAGAAATCATTTGGTTAAACAATAGCTCATTATTTTAAATAATGTATGGTACCTACTCCAAAAACAGAAGCTAAAACATATTTATATATTTTTCACAATATTTGTTAAGCTGTTGAATTAACCTAAACAATTCATAAATTGAGTTTAACAATTGAAACTTTGTCGAAACAAGTCATAGAAATAAACAATTATTCTTTGGTTTCACTTTTTTGCGTGATAGTGTACTCTTCTCTTATTTTTTTGGGAATCAAACCACAATGATGTTTTTATAAAAAAACAGATAGTAAAATCTTTATACGATAGGGCCAGAATCATTTGCTCCAATGATAATCAATTTACAAAGGAGAAAACTTTACTGAAAAATGTTTCAAATACCAATAATTACCCAGCAGAATTTGCAAATAAAGAAATTTAGAATATCGAGAAGGGTTCATTGTTAATACCCCATAATAATAACAAAAATAATCATAATTCAGCTGACATAATTCTTGAGAACTTGACAATACCGTATGTTAAGAGCTTATCAGAAAGAATTAAGATAATTGGTAATCAAATCAATATTCGAACTAGCTTCAAATCTAACAATACGTTGAGATCTATACTAACAAAACGAAACCAAAAAATGAAGAACAATCTTCAAAAAAACGGATTATATTAGATATCTTGTGAATGCGTCAAATTTCATTTAGGTGAAACATCTAGACCACTGGAAGTCCGAATAAACGAACATAAAAAGTATATCAAAGATGGGGAGTTCTTCAAGTCAGGTATTTGCAAACATGCTTGGGAAGAGGGGCATCAAATTCAATGGGATTCAACAAAAATAATATTGAAAGAGCCCAATTATTATGAAGGATGAAAAATCAAGGAAGGTGCCTCAATACAACTTAATGCATATAAATGTGTAGCTAGTATTTCAGCCTAATGTAGTCAAATTTAGTTACCAATGCTAGAAAGAGAAATCTCCAATAATCAATTACCTGCCTTATCAGGATAGCATCATAAGTTTTTATCCAGGTTTTCTTATGATTTATCATTAGAATAGTTGTTAATCGATTAACACTTCAATACATAAAAAAGTAACAGCAAACGCGTTTTATTAACAACATATTTTTTATAATAAGCGAAAAAAGCGCTTTCCCAATAAAAACCGTTCCTGGAACGTGCACTTCACTGGATTCCATTTCTAATAGACTATCATATCGTTAGAATGTCATAAAATAAAATAGTTTATTTCACATTTCACCAGAGATATGATCTACTGTGAATGGACCTCAATGAAATTTAACAACAAAGTCTTGAACTTCAAAATATTATTGATTGACTAGTTGTAGAATTTTTCCGTTGTGTCAGATAGGGACCATTTAATTACTAATTAATCTTGACAACGGTAGCTGGAACGCTACCGAAACGTCGACTTAGAAAATATAAAAACATCATTGTGGTTTGATTCTCAAAGAAGAAATAAAAAAAAAGAAACAAAATAAATTATGCCACAAGGAACGTACAGAAGAAATGTTGTTAATTATTATAGTGAAAAAAATACAAGCTTCAGTTATGGAAAAAAAACACCTCCCAGTGTAGTCGGCATCTCTAATAAAAATTTCATTCCATGTGTCGATTAAACCTATAGGTGTTGTTGTATTCCTATGAATATTTATCATTTCTTTTGGAAGATGAAAAGACATTTGACGGATAATCCTGGAGAGCTTCCACATGCAACACACACATACATAGTTGCCGTCCTCTTCTAAAGTCCACGAAGTCTTTTCCATTCATGTTGAGAAAAAATGATAAGGTTCCTTCAAACTTGTTGTTTTTTTCAATCTGCTCCATCACTCCATGTCATGCTTTGGTCAAAATAATAGGGATAGATACTCTATAAATATCACTTATGTACATTAATTGTACAATAACAGTTAGCAGCTTCACTGATTTCATGTAGAATAATTATTTCCTCGTCACTTTCGTTGTCGATTTTCATTTCTGGATCGGAAAATTGAAAATACAAGTGAACTATCAACTAATTTATTTTGATAAGCGATGTCATAATAAAAATTCCGTGAATGTCATTGCTAAGGTCGCCTACATAGATAGATATTGAAAATTATTCCGTAGGTAAAAAAATCGTCCCGAAAGTAACAAAATCGTCCCGAAAGTAAAACAAAACATTCCGAAAATAGCTACTTTCGGTACGATTTGTGTAGTTTCATTTTCGATTTGATAAATCATACCGAAAGTTCTATTTTCGGGACGGCTGCAGAAAAAAAAATAACTCGTGACAACACAATGCTCAGAGCAAAATACAAACTAACAGTGAAGGCCTCCTACCTACACGGGGCAAACAATGACAATCTCACAGACAAACCTCGGAAAAAAGTGTTACCACGACCTTGCCTTAGCCACAGCTAACCAATTGAACATTGATCTGCTGATTGTAGTGGTTCCAATCCTGAGTATTCTAAAAGAAAGGGGCTGGTGAACAGATGCTGGGAAGGGAATTGCGATATGCTTCATAAACAAAAATATTATGTGCCAAGAAGCTGGAATCTTGTCAGGGGCACGTCGTACTGCACCTGCTAGAAGATAAGATTTTCTGCGGCTATGTATCTCCGAATTTAAGTAGGGATAGATTTATGGAAAGCATCGATATCAACTGGGTCATGCTAAAAGGGAAGGGGGAAAATATATCATACTTGGAAACCTGAATGCAATATAAATGGCATGGGGGAGGGCACCGTTTACGGAAGTGAGTGTGACAGAGTGACTGAATATCGAAACTAATCATCCACAACGCCGGCTTGACATCGACATTCCAAAGAGGAAACTCTGAGTCTTCTATAGATGTAACCTCTATTGGTGGAACGATGACATCGCGAGCATGTGAACCAAATGCGGACAACACAGAAGAAATGATGGTATTAGGAAATAAGGGAATCGAAACAGTAGGAAGATGAAGGGGGATAAGGTCTGGATTCAGTTCCTGGGTTTTGAACCCACAGTTCAAAAACAATTGAGCAATGCAGAGAAGAAAGCATGTGGATAGACGGAGGTTGACATAACATGAGCATCTGACACACGCTCTGGTCAGGCTGACTAGTTTCGATATCTTTTATCCAAGGTAGCCAGACTGGAAAAAATATCTCCATCAAGTGGATTATCTGTAGATTTATTAACGTTGCTACGGTATACCTTTATAATTCCAAATTAGTCAACCGAAAGTTCATCAATATTTTCATAATACCGAGTCTACTTTCAGAGGTCAAGCTGAAGAGAACCAAACCTAATGAGCTCTTGTAGTGTTCTTACAATTATTCATTCAAGTGATGAAATTCCAAAATATTTGCCCAGATAAGCAAAGTGTTTTATTATTAAGGTGGTTCCACTTCAAAATTTCGTCCTGGGCTAGCCCTTTCCTGGAGGCAAACACCCGCCCCACCCTAATAAATACAACCAGCCAAACATTAATTAGTAACAGATTATCTCTTCAAATGTTAATAAACCCATTAAAAGAGATGTAATAAAGCTCGAGAAACGTCTTTAAATGGTGAGTGTATTGATTTAATTTTATCTATTGCCGAAGAGTAGTGAACACAGTGGTGTATCTGTCACTTTCGCAATTGAAAATAAATATAACAGTACGTTTAAAAATTTCGTTTTCCCGTTAGATAGAATTTCAAGGGCTTTTGAAGAGTGCAGTACGATTCCATGGGCTCAATCTGCCCTCTTCACTGTCCAGGTCAGTGAGGCGAATTTACCGACCAGTCCCAATTCCAATGTATATAATGACTAGGGAGACTGATACAACTGGAGTATTTTTTGCTTGGTATGAACATTTACTGAATCCTGAAAGATCTATTCTGAGAAAATTTTGAAGATCACCAATTCTTTCAGCTCTATTCATTGAAGGAGCTCAAGGATATCAGTATGATTCAATTTGAAAGTTTATTTTTTCCCTTTTATTCAGTAGTCTCCTGTATTATCATAAATTCCGCAAGTATGTGAACGAAGGTTACTTCTACCATTCTCAGAATATACATTCTTCGTTCTCCACTAGTTTAAGCTTGCTAAGAGGCAGAGGGGTATCTCAGTGAAATCCTTACTCTGGCCTATTCATTCTTTCAATCTCTCCTGGAAGTAGTTTCATGATATCTTCGATAATCTTAGCCACAACAGTTTTAATTAATGTTATAATTATCCAGAATCACCTATTTCTCCCAATATTACATTATTATAAGCCCTCACATGTTCGATCGGATGCAACTCGGGGCTATTTGGAAGCTAATAAGATATTTGAGCCCGGACCGTATCCAATATTTCGATAAACAGCTCACTAGTGATTCGTCCCTTCCAACTAATACCTTCCCCAAGCATTATACCACCATCCCCAAAACTAAGAGTCTTTATTAGATTGTACCTCTTGCACCTTTTACCAGGATCATTATCTTGAAATGTTTCATACTGCAGATTAGCGTTATCTGAAACATAGTTCGATATGTTTTCAAACATAACTTTCGTTATACCACCGTACACTAACTACCGACAAGTAAATTCACTTCGTCGATTTATGGATCACCCAAAAATTTCCTCACTCCTCCTATCGTCTGGCGAGTTCTGGCTAGTTTAAATCGAATATTGAATGTTGAATTATTATAACAGACGTGTAAGGCGCCAGAGAAAAGGTGTACCAAAATTTTCAAACGTTCCGACGCAAGTGAATGTACTTGTCGGTAGTCGGTAGTCGTAGTCGGTAGTCGGTAGTAGGCATACTGATGTTTTTAAAGATGTCAAAAAATATTGGATGTTTTTGCCCATGAGCGTAGTATTTGTATCTGAGTTTCAAGATGTTGATGAAGAACTATATAGAACATTGAACACGACTCAGAAGGGTATAAACTGGTCTACAATAGGTGCTTCTTAATATATACATTAAAACCAATTAGTTGTTATGAATATTTGAAAGTACGGTCCTGTGTGTATTGATTTAATTTTAACTAATACCGGATAGTCGCAAATCAGTGTTTATTTGAAAACTAATGGGCAGTTGAATTGCGGGGACTTGTTGTAAAGAGAAAGTACTTCTATTTACGTCAAAAAGTAACCTCATGTATTACAGATCCATTTTTACTTTAACGTGAAAGTGGACCTGTGATATAGTTAATATAAGGAGTATTCTGTAACCGATGCGATGGACGACACAGGGCAACGCGCTGCTTCTTGTTAACTTAGTTATAGGCACACGCTTCCAAACAAAGAATTATGGATAAATGGAACTCACGACGGACGGCAGGTCGGGTTAATTAGGTGGTTTTGATAATTTATTAATTTTTAAATGTATATTAAAATAAGAATGTGTTAACAGACTGGGCTTTATTAAAACTGATTGAGCATTTCACTTTTTTCCACCATTGATTTTTTGGCATTTTATTGTTTCAAATAATCTAATGACGGATCTTTTCCACAACAGTATTAGATCAAAAACGAAATTCAAGGTGAACAGTTGATACAAGCAAACTCACAATAATCAGGGTGTTTATTAGGAATTGTACATATATTTATGATATTTGAAAAAACGTTAGCACACAATATTTAAATTTAACCAAAAACACCCCAATAAAATATCAATCCCTAGCCAGATAAAGGGTGTTTTGTTATAAATATTATAAAATGATTTTAATTTGTAGTTTTGACACTTTGCAATAGGCTTTGTTTATACATGGTAACATTTGCATATTTGCATATAATGGTGGCAAAACATAGTTTTCCTTTATTAACTTCCAGGGGCGTGCGGAAAGGTAATAATGAGAATCATATTATTTTTTTTCTCATTTTTTGGGAATCAAACCACAATAATGTTTTTTATTTTTCATTCCGACGTTTCGGTAGCGTTCCAGCTACCGTTGTCAAGATTAACTAGTAATAAAATAATTTTTGGTTCCTATCTGACACAACGAAAAAAATATGACAACTAGACAATCAATAATATTTCGTAGTTTAAGACTTTGTTGTCAAATTTTATTAAGGTCCATTCATAGTAGATCACATCTCTGGTAAAATGTGAAATAATAGTTATTCATGTACCAAGGCAGTGAAGTGATTCTTTATCGGACGAGTCTGAAATTATGAGACGAGCGATGCGAGGCTGTTATTCCGGTGAGTCCGATAAAGACACTTCACTGACGTGGTGCATACAAAATTTTATCGCCAACTGCTCAGAATTCAGAATATCAGAAGCTGAGGTATATTTCATTGCATTTTATTATGACAAAGTAAACAGCACATATAGAACAAATATACTTATTATTTGTTATATTTAAATTGAAGGTACACCCTGAAGCATTATAAAAGTTAATTCCTGAAGTCAAAAGAGTTCCAACAATAATTTTTTTTAAATAAATCGCAAGAAAACTATTATGGAGCCGTAATAGGGAGAAGCGTGACACTGTCAGATGATGATTTTTGAGTAATGTCAAAGTCAAAATACTTTACCAGACGCATATGTAAACTGTTTGTTTACTTCCGGAAATCAATCTGATAATTGACGGTTTTACTGACGGTTGGCGATGAAATATTTTATTTTATTACATTCTAACGATATGATAGTCTACTGGAATCCAGTGAAGTGCACGTTCCAGGAACGGTTTTTATTGGAATAGCGCTTTTTTTTCGCTTATTTTGGAAATTTTGTCAATAAAACGCGTTTGTTGTTACTTTTTTGTGTATGATTATTTTTGTTTTCAAAGTATGTATAACTCAGTTTGGTGATTTTGTGTATTGAAACGTTTTATATCTTTGCCCAATAAATCTACTTTACAGTTACTTCTACGATCAGTGCCATTTGAAACTGGAATTGATAAAGCAATTTTTGATAGGCTTGAAGAAAGGGTTGTGAAAATAAAGCATATTGATGAAAATTGTGTCTTGTTATTTGGTGAAATGGCTCTATAAGAACAATTGACTTTGGATGTGTCTAGCGACAAAGCTGATGTAGGCATGAAAATTGGAATTCTACTGAGGATAGGGTTAAACTTAGTTCATGAAAGCTTGGCAAAAGAAAATAATCTTTTTTCTTTGTAACTTACGGTACTGTGTTTTATTTATTTTGTTTTAGACCTGTTCCTGCCTTCATAGAAATGGAGAATCTACTTTCTTATTTGTTGTTTTTGTGAATAATTTTAAAATAATGTGCAATTTGATGTGAAATTGGATTAACTTTCCTGTAACTTTCCTGTAAGTTTAATGAAAATATGTTATTTTGTGATTAATGATATATAAAATTTGATCAATTGATAGTAATATAGATGTGGATTATTTGTTATGTAATATGGCAGTTTAATAAAAATTTTAAATTTGTGTTGATTTCTCATTTATCTAAATTAAGTGTCTTAAAATTGTTTATTAATTATAATGGGTGGCCATTCCGACATTGGGCCTCGTCTACCTATCTACCGGCAGGAAATGATTCGCTCAAAAACCGTCTCACATCGGAAGTGTAATCTCGCTAAAACGCTAGCAAAGCTCCTTACATGGTACCATCATTTTCTAGTATCCTTGTTATTTCGGGATCAATAGCTTCTCTGGGTAAATGTAGATAAGACTCGCCATTCAAGTCTCTAATAAAATATGGTCCAGCAATATTGCCACTAAAAATGCCACACAAAACGTCCAATTCATTTGGTGTTTGACTATAAACCTCCCGCATTACGTGTGGGTCATTTTCTGCCAATATCTACAATTATGTCTGCTCACTCCACCATCTAATGCATATGAACATTTGTCGGAAAAGCAGATATGGTGAAAAAAAGCTGGAGTTGAAATTGTCAACCAACAGTTTTTCGGTCGCAGTTATAGTGCCGCAGTGAAGGCTTGGTTTACTGACTTTTGACTTTCAACTGATACAGTGTGGAGCACCCAAATGGATTGAATTCGATGACGAATAAATGAGGGAGTGTTGGAAAGAACGCTTGGACACGTGATTAGTATTTTTAAATGCGCAGTGACAGTGCCAATACCAACTTTCTTATTTTAAATGCAACCCCCTGTATATCATTCATTTTTCAGATTTTTCAGAAAATTCTAGACATAATTCATTTACAATATCCTATACCTATCTTCATCTTTTTCGCAAATATTAGTATTACCTTTTTTGAGATTGAAACAGGAGCCTGAACAATAAAAAAAAAGGTAGAACGTGTCGCGGGACACACGGTAGGAACTTAAGTTCCTTTTAAGCAAAAATTATGTAATACATCTGACGTTATAGATAAACGATTTGCATATTCTTTGGTGGTTGAGTAGTAAGCATACCAGACTCTCACGCAGTAGACCCGGGTTAAATTCCCCCTGAGGAAGATTTTTTTTATTGTTAATTTTATTTTTAAATAATTCATGAGGGAGTCCGACTGGCAACATCTACTAATAACAGCATCGTATATTTAAAAAATGAAACCGTAGCATTATACAAATTGGACATTCAAGAACTGTACGTTTACCACAAAAAAATAATTTGAGACATAAAATTGAATTGTAAACTGTTTAATTTGAAGTTATATTACAGTTTATAGAAATTTTTATTTTCTAGATTTTTTCTTAAGTGGGTCGTAGAAAAAATATGCTGTTCGACTCGTGTGGATTGTCCATATCGCAAATGAACGATTGAGCACTCCGCCTACGGCGTCGTGCTTAGAAACTTTCCTAGCATAAAATATAACAAGGTATAATATGTAATTCAAATTATAAACATTTGTCACTTATGAGATGAGACGTTACTTTGATATTTATGAATAATTTTTCATATAACCAACCTTTTTCTCTTGTATGTGTATTGAATATTCAACTTTTATATAGATTTGTGTACCTAATTCAGATATCTCATTCTTTAAAAAAAAATTGCTATTCATATCTCATCTAAGTTAATTATATTATTTAAGGATAATGTTTTATAAAGGAATATCTTAGGAAGTCATTAATTAATGACAGATGTATGAAGATTGAATTATTTAAACTGTTGGAATTATGTAAACTGAATTTGAAGTAATTTTTTTAAATCGTTACCCATTTGTTCGATTTTTTTGTTCAAAATTTGAAATTTTAGCATAAATAGTAATTAAGTTTTGAATTCTGTTTTTTTTCATAGACAAAGGTTTATTGTTTATAATTATCATCTCTAAAAAGCAAATCCCGATATTCAAAAATATTTAGTATTCAGTCAGCCGAGACTATCTATACAGTGCAATTCTAAAGTCCCCTCCCCCCCCTCGTATCTTTTGAAATGCTACACTTACATAAATAAAATTTGGAGAGTGAAAATAAAGTGTTGTAAACTTCTCTACGAATGGTAACAGGTGACGTAATAGTAATAGATGACGTCACAGTGCCACTCTGGCCAATAATTTTAAATAGGACCTTATGGCAAGTAATACCTTGTTTGAGAGGCATTGACATTGGCTACATAGCCATATTAATTTTGTTTGGGTTAAAATTAATTTTGACGGATAAATTGAATGAATACCAAAATTATTATTTCACATTTAAATAAAGATTTTTCAGTCCGCCTATGGTTGGTTGTCAAAAAAATTGACGTTTTTAATTTAATAGTATTTGTTGCTTTGCGAAGTTTTTCTAAATAGCTCAAATATTTAATTTCATTATAGTTTAACGAGACGTTTAAGAGTTTACATAGGCAAAATGGTACGTACTCAAGCCGACAAAGTAGCAGCTATCTTAATAATTGGTGAATGTAGAAAGAATCTCCATGAAGCGGAACGTTTATTTAATGAGAGATACCCAGACCGCCCTATCTCGAGAACTTATTTAAGGGAGCTTCTTCACAAGTTTGAAGCAACAGGTAGTGTTCAAGATGCCAAACGATCTGGTCGACCAGCAGTTAGTGATGATAAAAAAATTGATATAGTTGCTGAAATGGTAGTAAACCCTACTTCCTCTTGAACTAAAGTTGCGTCTATTTGTGAAGTAAGTAGTACAGTACAGAGAGTGTTGGCTAAAAATAAATTTCAAGGTATTGCACGACCCCGACAGAAGACTCGAATTCTGTGAATGTATGACAAATAAAAGTAGTCAAAACCCACAATACATAAAAACAATTTGTTTTACTGACGAAAGTACTTTTTGCATCAATGGAAATGTGAATACACAAAATGTAAGGTATTGGAGTGACACAAATCGTCGCACCAACAACATACCCAATTTCAAGAAAAAGTCAATGTTTGGGCAGGTATTTTGGGAAACCACATAGTTGATCCTGTCTTCCTAAATTCAAATTTAAGCGGTGAAGTTTATCTGGTGATGTTACAAAATACAATTGAGCCGTTAATTCTTGAAATTCTGGAAGATAATTCAGATGAATTCGGCCATTTGGAAATAACATTTCAACAAGATGGTGCTCCTGCACATTATTATGGTAGATGGATCGGCCGGCAAGGTCCTATAGAACGGTCACCAGATCTGACACCATTAGATTTTTTTCTATGGGAGTACTTGAAATCCAAGGTTTATACTACGGCGCCAGGTAGCATTGGCGTTTCGAAAGAAAGAATTATTGAAGAATGCATGCAATCTCAGCTGACACATTCGAACGAGTACGACAAGAGTTTACTAATAGGATGTATTACTGTCAGGAAGTAGACGGAGCACATTTCGAACACTTGCTATAAGAATGTTTATATTTGATTAATTAAATTTAAAAAAATAATAATATTAATAATTAATTTATTTATTTAATTCATCCGTCAAAATTAGTTTAAACCGAAACAAAATTAATATGGCTATGTAGCCAATGTCAATGCCTTTCAAACGAGATATCACTTGCCATAAGGTCCTATTTAAAATTATTGGCCAGAGTGGCACTGTGACGTCATCTATCACTATTACGTCACCTGTTACCATACGTAGAGAAGCTTACAACACTTTATTTCCACCCTCCAAATTTTATTAAATAAATGTAGCCGTTCAAAAGATACGAGGGGGGGAGGGGACTTTTGAATAGCACTGTATATAGGTATACAACCGCGTTGTAAAATTATTTTCGCTTCCTAAGAGATTTGTTTAAAACCTATAAAATTATTTCCTTTCAACTCTAACCTAACCTAACCTAACCTAATTTTAGAAAAACGTTCTTAAAATAAAATATATTTCTTGCAAACTGCCGTTACCTTTATAGACCATTATGGACAAACATAATTTCAAAAGTGGCACCTCGTAACCATTAATAAGCTTCGTTAAAAGTTTTCCGCTATCTTTATTGGTACTATAGTAAATACTGAGCAAAGTTTTAGCGCATTTGGGTTGAGCTGTCATATTTGACATATACCTACTGCACACAGTTTGTGTCAAATATGATAAAGCCAAACCTAAACGCTTTAACTTTTTTTTTTGGTTTTACTGGGTATATTTGGTTTAAATCACGAGAAAAGCAAGACATTGCATGTAAATGAAGAAACAATTAGAAAAACCGAGTCACGCTATTCCAAATTTTAATAACAAATTGTAGTTGACTGAAAGCTTTCAACTTGAATACCTTCCAACTAATTTTCAATCTATACAAAACTGTTTCTATGAAAAAAAAAATGTTATCATAGAAACAGCTAGCAGTACATGGGGCACCTACAAAACAAATGATAATAGAAAACAGACATCATTGTGGAACGATGACATAAAGGAGGCTATAAAAGAAAAAAAAATACAATGGAAAAAATACTTGAACAATAACACAACAGAACAGTATGAAATATATAAAAATCGAAGAAAACAAGTAAAAACATTAGTTAATAAAGCAAAAGAAATTTCATGGATTGAATTCGGTAATAAACTAGAGGAAGACAGTAAAAGTAACCAAAAACTATTCTACAAAGCACTAAAATCAATGAGATCAGATAAACCCGTAAAAGACATACAAATTAAGAATTCAAACGGTGAAATAATTACAAACTAAACATATATAATGAAAAGATGGAAAGAATATTTCCAGACACTACTAGGTCAAGGAAATGAAGAAGAATCAATAGAAACAACAGAAGGGAACCAGTTAAACGAAAGCGAACCATTGATAGAAATGCAAGAACTAGATGAAGTAATTAGAACATTGAAAAATGGGAAAGCACCAGGAGAGGACAAAATAACATCAGAAATGATAAAAAACTGGAAGAAAGAGCTTACTAGAAATAATCAATAATGCATGGAAAAAAGAAACTATACTAGAAGAATGGGGAACAGCTCTAATAACACCGATACACAAAAAAGGACACTACAAAAATTGCAATAACTATAGAGGGATTACGTTACTGAATACCATAACAAAAATAATAGGAAGAATAATTAACAACAAACTCAGAGATAAAATAGAGTCACAACTCTCAGAACCACAAAGTGGGTTCAGGCCTGGAAGAAGCACACAAGACCACATATTCACCATAAAACAAATAATAGAAAAGAGAAGATCAGAAAACCAAAATATATATTTGGAATTCATAGACCTAGAAAAAGCCTTCGACAAGGTACCAAGAACAGAGTTATGGGAGAGTCTGAAAAATAGAAATATCGATGGAAAAATCATAAATATGATTAAAAACATATATAGAAATAATAGAAATTATGTCATAAAGAACAACATGAAATCAGAAGGTTTCAAAACAAAAGAGGGTTTGAGACATCATTAAGGAATGTGATAGAAATAGCAAAAAAATGTGCATTGGCTACAAAAATATGCAGAGAATAGAGATAGCTGAGGGAGCATTTGCCGATGACACAATACTGATAGCTGAAAATGAAGAACGACTACAATATAATATAAAAACATGGAATGAAACACTGAAGAGAAAACAAATGAGAATAAACAAAGATAAAACCAAGGTGATGACCATAGGAGGCAAAGAAATAAATATAACGATAGATGATATAAAAATAGAACAAGTAAAAGATTTCAAATATCTAGGTGTAACGATAGACGAAAAGGGAAGACAAGAAGCAGAAATTAACAACAGAATCGAGAAAACCATAAAACTGTACTATACAATGAATAAGAACTTCATCAATAAAAGAGAAATTTCAAGACAGACAAAACTAAAAATATTCAAAACAATATACAGGGTGAATCACGACTAACGGGACGGAGGTTTATGGCAAAACGGTAGGAAATTTGAAATGTTTGTCACCTTAGTAGTTTGT
>CAJUYH010001904.1:0-40742 GCA_910591685.1 Galerucella tenella
AAAAAAAAAGTATTTTACATTTTTCCTTTATAATCAAGAGAAAAAAAGATATTCACGAATGAACGAGTAATTCTACTAGAAAATAGCACAATATTGTCATTTAAACAATGCCGTGCAAGGTTTTGCATTTGCGGGTTAGTACTATTTTATTGCACGTATTTTTTGCAACCTATATACAAAGTTTCAAGCTGATACCAGCGATTATCGCGCTAAACTCTAAATCACCTGGACTAATAATACAAAAGCAATGCAAAACGAATTATTTTACTCGTTGCTACAGTTACAATTTTTTCCGCCAGAGGTCTCATTGAATTCTACTCCGCTCAATACGCATGTTCTCGTTTAAACTGAAAATTTGGTGCCGTTCAGCAAATTATTCCGATAGTTGGCAACCGATCCGAAACCGCAAATTTCTTTATTCGAACAAAGGAATTTTAAATTACCAGCTGCCAAATTGTTTCTTCGAACACTTTTTTTTAATGCGCATGCCTCTGACGGTTTCTGATAGTTTCTGACTGTTCTACGAACAAACCTAACATGTCTTATACCAAGAACAATAAATCCAATCGTATATAGTGGGCCACCCTGTATATTTCCACAGTTAAATTTGTTCCATTCCAATCAATAAATGAAAGTTGAATTTGTTGAGAAATTCAGTGATTTTTGTTTACAAACTAAATTTAATTTGTTTTTTTAGCATCTAAACTTTAACGACTACGGATCTGTTATTGTTTACTGTACCGGGTGGTCCAATAAGCCGATCTCTCGGCTATATATCAGAAACTATTCATGTTATAACTTTAGGAGAAAAAATTCCTTAGGAAAAGTGGACAAGGGAAATTGCTGGAAATTACTTTCAAGTTTCTAGGTTAACCGCTAGGGGGCGTAACCTGTAAAGAAAAATTTAAAAACCAGTTTCTTGTGAAATATGCCCAATTGTACCCAGTGTTAAATAAGTAAACTAAAAAAAGACCTAAATTTCGCACAAATTTGTTCAAGTACTTTTCATTCTATTTTTCCAAATAAAGGGTGGGGGAAAGTGGGAAAGTGTTTGTGGATAAATACCTATAACTTTGGTTTGAATCAACCGATTTTAACGAAATTAGTGTCAATAGAAAGAGTGTAGTAGATGAATTAATTACATCTACTATAAAACAATGGCATTGATAGTATTGACATCCTGTATTATAACTTAAAATTAAATATAGGAAAGAAAGATCATACAGATATCTTGGTCATCGAAACTTGATGTCCAATTAAATGTTCAAATTGTTTTTCATCGTTTTCCACACAAATATGTAATCTAGCACGCTTTGACATATCTGTTGCTTAAATTTCAGCTGTTGATATACTATTTATAGCGTTTCTAATGCGTTGTTGCATGTAGTCTCGCGTGGTTGGTGAGTTTGGTACGCTAAATCCTTCAATGTTCCCCACAGATAAAAGTCCTGACATGTCTGGAGATCTAGCTGGCCCTGAAAATATACTTACCCTTCCAATCCATCCATTTGGATAACTTACATTCAAATAATCTCTAACTCGTCTGGAAAAGTGCGCAGGACACCCGTCATGCTGTATAATCATACCTCATGTTTGTAGTTCCAAGAAATATGAACCTGCGATCTTTCAGTCAACTATACCACACCAAACATCTGGACTCCATCTACCTTGAAGCTGCACTTCCTCTACCCAGTGCGGATTTTCTTCAGACCGACCAATAATGCTTATTATGCAGATTAACACGACCCGCACTATTAAGCGTAACCTCGTCTGCCCACAAAATTTTTGACATGATATGCGGTTGTTCTTCTAGCAGATTTAACAATATCTGAGATTGAAGCAGCATTTAACTGGACATTAAGTCTTTGATCGAGATTTATGTATGATATTTTTTTTACATATTTAATTTTAAGTTATAATTCAGAGTGAGACAATACTATACTTATTTATGTTAATGCGTTTTCATTTATATCTTGACTTCGACAATAGCTATCTATCAACATGCGGTTTGCACCATTTTGTTGAGAATTTAATCCAGTTCCATTATAATTCACAATAATTAGGTTTTTCCATTAAATATTCTTAAGGAAAACAAATTTTAATCTTTTTCATTCGATAGTACCCTCTACCTATGAAAATTAAAACTAAATGTCATTGTTTTATAGTAGATGTAATTAATTCATCTACACTCTTTCTATTGACACTAATTTCGTTAAAATCGGTTGATTCAAACCAAAGTTATAGGTATTTATCCACAAACACTTTCCCCCACCCTTTATTTGGAAACATAGAATAAAAAGTACTTAAGTTAACTGTATAAACCCTCACTTCGTGGAATCTACTCATCATATGGTTTTAAATGAAACTAACTGTTTTTAAATGACTCCACAATTGTGGAGTCATTTAAAAACAGTTAGTTTCATTTAAAACCATATAAAAAGTACTTAGACAAATTTGTGCGAAATTGAGGCCTTTTTTAGTTTACCTATTTAACACTGGGTATAATTGGGCATATTTCACAAAAAACTGGTTTTTAAATTTTTCTTCACAGGTTACGCCCCCTAGCGGTAAACCTAGAAACTTGAAAGTAATTTCCAGCAATTTTCCTTGTCCACTTTTCCCAAGGAATTTTTTCTCCCAAAGTTATAACATGAATAGTTTCTGATATATAGCCGAGAGATCGGCTTATTGGACCACCCGGTACAATGAGGGATTTATAAACTTTTGCTATGAAATCCAGTCAACAAAATACTGTGAAAAGTTCTTTACCATTGAATAAAATGGATACATCATTAGTAAACTGTATCATCATATTATGTGTAAACTGTATTCGATCGCGACGTAAGCCAAAATTGTGCGTGTCTCCCTATTCGATTTCGCTTGAACTTGTAGATTTCATTCTAATGGGGGTAAATATTTGAATAAATAATAATACAGTACAATTTCAACGAATGTAAATATTGGGAAGTATGTAATTTGCAGTTAGACATTTTTGTTAAGATCTGTTATCTAATACCGACGAAACTAGGTATTTGGAAATACACATGTTAACGACAAAAGTTTCAGCATTCCCAAATTGGTAACTATACAAAATTATGAAGAAATCTACATAAAAATTATCAAAGGTGGAAACGAAATTATATCCACACTCCATTAAGAATCTTGGGGAAGATCGGAAAAAAACCTTAGACTGACTCAAGAAACTAGTGAATAAGTAGAATAAGGATATGCAAAAGATTGAATGCTATTTTACATAATACATATATTAAAGTAAGATCCCAGAGCGATAAGACATAACTTATTTTCAAATAGATGAAATGTTAGGTTCTCAGTAGCATCTCGTGTGCTTTGAATTTCTGTGTGTTTGAGAAGCTAGCCTAAGGGCACCTGGGAGGTATCAGGTGAGAAAGGTAACAAAAAATAGGAGTTACTATTACTACTACTACTACTACTACTACTACTACTAAATGTGCAGGCGAGCCTTGTCCTGGACAACTCAAGCCAAGGTTCCGACACTGAGGCCACTGGCGGGCCCATTGTGCCATTCCTGCTACATAGACATCCATGAAACCGAGCCCTTCAATAAAGGCCACAACCTTTTTCAATGGATGTCTGCTTGTGTCTCCAGGGGCCATAACAGGGACTCCGAAGATTCGCCTGCGTAGTACAGCCCAGTGTGGACACTCTAAGAGAACATGGACTGACGTTTCGTCAGACATGCCGCAACCCCTACATAGGGAACTTTCCTCTACTCCTAAGTTGTGGAGGTGTTTCCTCACACAGCAGTGCCCTGTTAGGAGTCCTGCTATATTCCTTAGCCTACTCCTTGGTAGTTCAGTGGCTGCCCTGGCGTGTCCATCAGTCCATCCCTTCAGTAGAAGTTTGGATTGTCTAGGACCCTGCAGAGCATTCCAATGAGCGAGGTGCTGATTCCTCAGCCACTTCTTCGTCTCCTTGCGTATTTTTTGTTTTGTTAGGCACAGGGTCAGGCCCGGGCCGCAGAAAGGAGCTGCCGCCCCTTCCGCAGCCAGTGCATCCGCCATCTCGTTGCCTTCAAAACTAGAGTGGGCTGGAGTCCATTCTAGCCGCACCACGTCCCGCCTAGCAAGTCGTTCTCGACATTCGTTAGCAAGTCCTGAGTTGCTGGTATACCCACTCAGGGTAACAACAAATAGGAGTTACTTTACTTAAATTTGTATGTCTGATTTTTATACAGCGTGACCACGGATGGAGTATCCTATAGGTGTAAAATTTTTAAATATTAATTTAGTGAAATATGTTATTCTTGATAAAAAGTTTTGCTTGTTCTGAAACCCCATAAAATGAAATAAAATTCAAGTTTTTCAAAACCCGTCTCATTTTATGGTCAGTTTTATGAAAGTCTGACTTTTTGGCATATCTTCACATATTGGCTAATATCTCGGGAACCATGAGGTTTGCAAGGTTCTAGTCTACGCCATCCGATTCAGAATTGAATTTTCCATAGAAAGAGGAATTTTCCACCTCGAAAAACCTTAGATATGAAAATTATGAGTTTTCGCGAATTAGTTTCAGTGTGGACTTCTGAATCGAATGGCGTAGACTAGAACCTTGCAAACCTCAAGGTTCCCGAGATATTAGCCAATATGTGGAGATATGTCAAAAAGTCAGACTCCAGGTTTTCATAAAACTGGCCATAAAATGAGACGGGTCTTGAAAAACTTGAATTTTATTTCATTTTATGGGGTTTCAGAACAAGCAAAACTTTTTATCAAGAATAACATTTTTCACTAAATTTTTCACCTATAGGATACTCCATCCGTGGACACGCTGTATATGTTTTGTAGAATAATATTCTAGAGTAGTTTCATAAGTGTCAGACACTTTCCATGGTCCAAAACTTTTGTCATATGCTTGGAAACTCCACAGAAAGTAAATAAACTTCATATGAAGGGCACATATACTTTAGACTGAGACCACAGATTATAAAGAGAACAGATACGAAAGCTTGACAGAGAACAGTAAAAAGAGAGGGAGATGGGTGGACATACCCATTTAAAGGCCCATCGTCTTATGTCGACTCCGTTCGGGCTGCTTCACGAAATTTTTCAACAGGGTTGTCAATTTGCATAATATTTCCTTCAATTTACGATCATAGGTCAAATATTTTATTAGCATTTTTTTAAGTGTGATAGTTATACAGATACAAATATTCGATAAATACTTGTTTTAAATCAATTTTATTAACATTAAAAGAATTAAATAGATTATAATGTATAAAAATCATACCATAAATATATATTATATATATATTTATATACTTTTTTCACAAACCACATCCTTGGCAACCATGCACAATAACGGTGACGGCTAACCTAACCTAACATAATCAAAACGTCAAAACATGCTCAAATTCACTTGTAATCTGTTCTCAACATTCATAACGCCATTTTTGTTTGCTTCATTGTTTGAAGGTTTTCATTCGGCGATATTAATTGTGTTATTTGACTAATTGATTGTGCGTTGTGGTAATATTAACTATAAAAATATAGTGGTATAGATTATTATTTTTATAAAATGGATAAACATCACGGCTGAGTGTATTGTTCATACAGACACTGTCCAAATAAATTTTATTCGGAAAGAAAAATAGAGTTCTTTCGATTTCCAAAGGATTAGAGTATTTAATTTAATATCCCGGCCTGTGATAAAAGAAATTTCAAAGTTTTTGATATTAATTGTACTTTAAAATTTGGTTGATTTTTGTAATTATTTGTGTTATCTAAAAATATATTTATCAATTAATCTCCCAAGAGTAATGAGTCAACAGTGCAATTTGGTAAGAAATTCAGAAAATATTTTAAGCTGGCAACATCGCGGCCATACCGAGTTAAAGGCCCAAGGTCATTGACGACGGAGCTGAAAATCGTTTGATGTTTCACCGGGATTCGTATCTGCTTTCTTTATAATCTGTGCCATAACCTCAAATTGCAGTTGAAAGTTGAACAACGTTGTCACATTGCAAATTATTCCAATGTTGGTAACAATATTGACATAAAAAACGTGAAAAAACATCTCTGTCCTTATTATTTACATTTATAGGTTTGTGCAGTATTTTAAATAACATAGTAGTGTAGATTTTGAAAACATTAACCGACATATTATATTTATATAGAATGGATATTAGCTACGATCTTCATTACTTAATTATATGTGATTCAAAAATCTGACAACGCTGTGATATTTTGCTCTACTACCCATTTGAAAACGTCCAACTTTCGTTCACACTTCCAATCGTTTGTAAACGAAACCTTTGCTGAACGAAATTTTACAGAATAGACGCCTTAATCCAGTTAGTTAGAAAAGTATCACACTTTCTATAGCTATTGTGTTTTCGAAAAAAAATACCTTTGTTTAGAAATGACTAAGTTTGAAGCTCATAACAAAAACTATATACTGTTAACTTAAAATATATTTATTTCAGAAACGTCTCGACGAATATGACTATTCAGTTCCGGTTCGCGGACAGAAGAAAAAAGATATCGATGATCATTGGCGGAAACACACTCTTTCGTGGATGGATGTAGAGACTGGCGAGGTGAGTGAATTAAATTTTGGAGGAAAAAGTTACTTATGAGCATGTTTTATTAACTAACTAAATGTCAATTTATGAACTTTTGCGAAAATTGCGAACCGACCCACACAAAACTGAGATATGAGGTTAAATATGTCTTCTTCTTGTGGTTTGCGGTTTGACTCACGATATGGTACCCTTAAGTTAAAGCACGTGCACTCATTAACAATATTTTACGATAATAATAATAATTTAAGCAAAAACTGAGCTCAAAAATAGAATTTGTGCAGGTAAATGTAGCACATATGAATACTTGATAGTGAGTGAGAACGATATTTTTGAAATTTAGTGTGGGCTTTTTGGTAATTGATAGGTATCTATACATGTGAATCATGTTATTCAAAGAAACTTTACATCCTCAGGCCCGGCTTATCAATAGCAATTTATCCGTCAGTTAATGCTCAACTACCAGTTATTTTGGAAAAGTCGGTTTATCAACCACAGGATAACTTTATCCGGCAGATAAAATGTCAAATATTTATCTTTTAGTTTCAACTGGCGGATAGGTCGATATCTGGAGGTTGAGATCTATTACACAACCTCACTTTTTTGTTTTGATTTTGTTGTGGTGTGTCAAATTTACTTGGGTTTTGAGAAAAGTAAAAAATGGAAAGTAGAGTTTGTTCAGCCATCTTTTGCCGTTACGTCATAATTGGTGACGTATTCTGCTGGCTTGGATGCAGGGTGAAGCAGCAGTTTGACACTCAAGTGAATCCTCAATCAGTCATAATATTGACAGAACAGTCTCTTTTGTCATCCTAAATCTTGGGAAGTCGTGCATCTCAGCGCTGGGCAGGGTGGTGGACTTGGTGCAAAGGGCTAGGCAGGGTAATGGTAGGAATAAGAGATTGGCCCTGCTTGTGTTTTTCGAACGCGTTCAACAGTGTCAGTAAACGGGCGGTGTTGAGCGCGTTGACAAAGCTTGGAGTAGGGGAGGGGCTAGTTAATCTAGTGGAGGACTACCTGACGCGGCGTGCGATAGTGGACACTAGAGGGAGAAGGTATGGGACGGAGGTTGGAGTGCCCCAGGGCTCGGTTCTGGGACCGACGCTTTGGAAGTGTGTGTTTGATGAAGTTTGTGGGATAGCATGTGAAGAGGGATGTGAGATTACGGTGTATGCGGACGATGTCTGTCTGGTATGTACGGCAAAGGGAGAGGTGGATATAGAAAGAAAGGCGGAGAGGATGTGTAGGAAGATTGTGGAGAAGATAGAGCGCTGTGGACTGGAAGTCGCTGAGGATAAGACTGTGGGGCTATTGGTGAAGGGGCGGAGCAAGGCAAGGGAGGTAGGGGTGATGGTGAAGGGAAAGAAAATTCGGATGGAGGAAGCGGTGAAATATCTGGGGGTGTGGTTGGATAGCCAATTATCCTTCAAAACCCATATGTTGAAAGCTGCACAGAAGGCAAAAGTAAGGGCAGCGTGGCTGGGAAGATTGATGGGTAATGTGAAAGGACCGGGAGAATGGAAGAGGAGGATAATTGGTAGGACGGTAGAGCACAGTATGCTGTATGGCGCTGAAGCGTGGGGTGAGAAAGCAGGGGTGAATGCGAGGGTTAGACCACTCCTGCGGGTGCAGAGGGGAATACTTTTGAGGGTAGTGCAGGCGTACAGGACAGTAGGTGAACTGGCAGCAGCAGTGCTGTCACGGTCCTATCCATTGGATCTGATGGCTAGAGCCAGACAGAAACGCTGGAGGGGTGCGAGCAGAGAGGAAGTACAGGAATGGATGGATGAGGAAATGGAGAAAAGGTGGGATGAGTATGAGGGCGCGCTAAAAGGAGCGATTGGGAGCAGGAGAAATTGGGTGGACCGGATATTTGGGGAGGTGAACTACTTCTTGACGCAGGTGCTCACAGGGCATGGGTCGAGAGTGGGTTACCTCCACAAGATTGGGAAAAGAGAAACTGGAGTGTGCGAGAGATGTGAAGTGGAGGATGATGTGGGACATGTGTTTAGATGCTGGAAGAATGGGGAAGTTTTGAAAAAGTTGGAGAATAAACTGGGAGAGGCGGTGTATTGGGAAAATATGGTGGAGATTATGTTGAGGGGCGAGGAGGAATGGATGGAGATAAGTGTCGTAGTAGAGAGCATGATAAGGGAAAGAGAAGGACTCGCTATGGCATGAGAGAGGTGGGAGTGAAAGGAGGAGGAAGATGAGGGAGTGTGTGAGGGACCGCCGCCCGTCTTGAAGTATGCTCGGGTAGTGATTCCAAGGCGGGAGTAACGGCGAGTTTGAGGTGGGTTTGGTTGGTAGGCATCTCCGTGGGGATGAGTCCAACACTGTCTGGGTACTGGTTAAGGACCCAGTCGAACATGAGTTTCCCATCTCGGCCCGAAAAAAAAAAATCCTAAATCTTGCATGAAAATCCTAGTCATCCCACTTTTCGAAGTTGTCCACTCTTTCCCTAACTGTATAAGGCCTTCTTTCGTACTCAAGATCTTGCACAAGATCCTAGCTCGTCCTCGTCGCTCTCCAGAATATAATCATTCAGAAAATTCATATTTATTAACCACCAAAAGCTCTTCAAGAGAGAAAAATGAAAACACATAAACCTTTGGATAAACATTCACCAATAACCTAACAAACACACCAATAGATGTGACATGACCTTGTTCTTGTAGAAACTAATAGTCCAGTAAACGAAGGTGTCAACATGGGCAACTGGTCCCTCAACAGCAATTTTTTTTTAATTTGCAGGTAATGGTAGGCACATTGAATTCTCAAAATGTCAGGTACCTGACCATTGTGGAAGAGTGCGAAAATGGCTCTGTAATTCCAGAAAATCCGTTTTCCCGCGATATCTGCCGAGATTTGAACACTGGAGAATTTTTTTTGAGACGAAAAATAAAGAGCAGTTCCTTACCCACAAAAATGATCCCTATTTTTTCGAAAAATTAGATAGTTTTCGAGATAAATGGCCCGAACGCCGACCCAAAATTGAGCTCCAGGCCGGCTTATAGAGAGCACGCTCTGGGGGCATGACGTTCCCAAGTAAATTACTAATTTTTTAATAACTCGCGTGAAAATCAATATTTTTCAATGAATCAAAGGGCGGGTGAAAGAAGGGATCTGTGGATACTAAGGCGTGTTTTTATCCACTCAAATCGTGCTTCTGGGTCATTGGAAAACCTGGCCAAAATTCGTCTTTGCTAGATTTTTTAATGCTTCCATGGATTAATTCATATTATTTTTATTAACAGTTATTTCAGCCAATCCTATTGGATAATGGTTCTTTGGGGGGGTACTTTATTTATTCCGAAACAATGCTACCAATAATTCGCCCGTATTTTTTTGAATAATGTGTTTTCCAAGAGGCGATTTTTGTGGATTTCTGAAATTTTCCCGATCGCTCTGGTTTATAGAGAATTTCTCGATGATTCACTGTCAAACCCGCTTATAATTGATATTGGGAGAAATGTTAAAATATCCTCTTGCCGATGGTATAATTTTTTTTGGCCCAGACCCCTGGGTTGTCAGGAAAATCGGGGAAATTTCCAGTTTTCTGAGGGAAGACAGCTATTCTTCTGAGTTTTTTCGAGCAGTTTTTTCTCTTTACAGTAAAATTCTTCCCGGTCAAGCATCATACCCGCTGAAGGGTCACATTCTGAACTTTCCTTTGATATGTGTATCAAGTATTTTATTTGATGTATTAAAAAGAAATTTGTCTCTAAATTTGTTGTAATGGATGCCATTTTAATCTCGCACGCCGGCACGCCACCCATCTATAGTGTGGTCGACGGCGTCTGCTATAGTGGATCCTTTCTGCTGCATTGTTTGTCAAAAACTGACAATGGAAACAATGGAACTACAAAAACAAAACTGCGATTAAACTGGCAAGCTTGCCCCTCACCCAGGAAGCTGCAAGGCAGCACCTTTATCGGGTGTATTTACAAGTGCAGCAATGGCTCGGGAACGAACTACCGCTAGAAGACTGGGGGTGGGAACGTGCAGGGGATGTACTAGCACCAGTCCAGCCAGCGCATCCGGATCTGCTAAAAATGATTTCCTGCCAGTGTAAGGCGGGTTGTAAGCCACCATGTTCATGTATGAAAGCAGGGCTGAAGTGCTCGATTATTTGTGGTTCGTGTCATTTAGGCCCCTGTACAAATTATAAAGATGTGGAAAATGAAGATATGATATGCGAACAAGAAAAGGTACAGGGAGACAAGTTTAGGGGAAGGTCGGGAGGCAACAGTTCAGGGAGAGGTAGATGTGGGAGGAACAGAGCTAGAGGACAGTGTTAACGAATTGGAACAAGGCGCAAATGATGTTTCCAGCCTGCGATATATAAACGAAGAAATAGAAAACATGTTTAATTTTTCATATATTTCTCAAGAATAAAATGTATTTTCAAAAAAAGTGCAATCATATTTTATTGCAAAAATTTGCGATTTTTTGCAAATTTGTAAAAATGTGCAATTTATTATCGAGCATCATTGCGGACGCTTGAATCTCCCAAAAATTTCTGGTTCTTGCCAGGCAAACCCGCGGAACTTGGGGTTCCCGCTACATACGGAAAGTTGTTTTCGCAATTTTAGCATCTACTTTCAATCCTTTTCGTACACAATCATTCCTAGGATTGGTCTGTCCAATAAAAGCAGGCCAGGGTCTCAATTTTAAAGAAAGCAATAACTTTTTTGACCCCGAGAGTGGGTAAGAGATCGATCATTTTCAGGTTTCTTTTCATGGCCTTAATTATTTCGCGGTTGTGAAAATGCAAGGTGGCGCCATCTACCATAGATGCCTGGAGGCCTAAACATAGAAATTGGTGTATTTTCAGGGTCCCCCATCCCAGATTTTGGGCTAGAAGCATCAGTTTTTAAGTTTCAGAAAACTGTTAACTTTTCAACCACCATTTTTGCAAAAAATACTGGTGTAACGAAAAAAATCGTGGGGACAACTTTTGTAGGTAATGAACTGATCTTTTTTGTCTAAACAAAAGTTCCCTAGGGATCGTAGCTCGGGAGATATCGGTGGAAAACGGATTTTCGGGTTCTCTAGAGCCATTTTCCGACCCTCCCACAAATGTCAGGCACCCGACATTTTGGGGGTTCAATGTACCTACTATTACCAGCATATTAAAAAAAAATTCTTGCTGGACCATTCATTCGTCAGCATTGCCAGCTTTCATTATCTGTCAGTTAACAAACTAGAGAATAAAAATGAGTTGATAAACCGCTTCCAAACAAACTGGAACTTTATCTGCTAGCTACTTTTATCCGACGGATACTTAACTGATGGATAATATTGGCTATTGATAAACCGGGCCTCAATCATCATATACTTAGATCGTTTCCAAGTGAAGTCATCCCGCGCCATGCTGCCAGCTGACCGAGGACAACCTTCATAAAGATCGAAGGAAATAGAATTCTCCACTGATTTAAACATGAATCGAGAACAAAAGTTAATTGGTTTTGGTAAATTAGCGTACCAGTAGGATACTATAATAATTTATGACTGTAAGATAGTATATTATACACCAAGGTGGTGAAGACTATTATTATTGACCGAGCACCAACATTATTTCGCGAGGGGCTTTGCCCCGAGCGGAATAAGGCGCGAGGCTTATGAATGTCTCCACCACCATGGTGTATACTATACAATTTTTTTCACTACTAGCCAAATTTAAGACAAAAATTAAAAATAATTCACAAACGCACCACGAGAAGCGTTTACCTCGACAAGTACACTGACAGTTTAGCATGTATTATGAATGTACTCGTTATGTTATCAGTCATTTTTGGTACAGCGCGAATTTCAAACTAATGACATTTTTATTCAAATAATTTTATCTTGATAGGTAATTTCAAGCAGCAAATATGTTAAAGACAATTTCCTGGGTATACAAAATTATGATGCACAAGTTTTTGTTTAACTATGTAGTTGAAAATTCTACTTTGAAGGCTCTAACTTCTACGTTCGTGGGAAAAGAACTACCTTTCCGAAGTCTGGAACTATTATTAAATTTCTTTATTTTTTTTAGATTTGTTTCACATATCGACCAATAATCGATTGCACATTAGATGAAGAAGAGTGTCCTTCGGTCCCTCCAAAACCAAGAGTGTATTAGTAACAAAATAACATTTGAATATAATATTTCTCTAAGTAATCTTTCGGCTAGTATCATATAAATATTTACTTCTAATAGCTTGTCTTATTTTATACATTCTTGGCATCTATTTTTCAATATATCACATTGATTTATGGGTTAGTGCAAACTTAAAATAACGCATAGAAAATCGAGGTAACCGACCAGGAATAGAGGAATCCCAACGGGACATTGTCGCCTAAATGGGAACCTGAAAAAGCTCAGAATAGTGGAGGAGGAAAAATGTAGATTTCGTGGCATGGAAGAAGAAACCTCCATCCACATACTTTCGAATTGCACAGCAATTCAGCATTCTAGGGCAAAGCACCTGGGATATTAATGGATAGAAGAGGAATTTAAGCAAGCAGATATCCTAAAATTCCTCTGGGACATGGGACTAACCAGTCTCTGAGACTCTCCTCAGAAATTAAGGGGGCACAATAGATCTTTCAGGTCTCACTGAATGTTACTCTAAAAAACATTCATACATAGGGGTGGAATACAATTTCTGGAAACAGTTTAAAATTAAATAACGATTTTTCTTCGAAATGTACACACTACTTTCAAAAAGTGGACAATAAATTTCAAATAAAGATAGAACAAAGTACCTTTTGTCAATATAAAAACTATAAAGTCTCATCTTTTTAATTAAAGTATGAAGCTTCATCCGCTAAGAACGATTTAATTATCAAATTTATTAAATTGTAAAATTTTTATTGCTTTAGCACCAAGCTACGACACTTCAATTGTCCTAATTAAATAATCTCCTCATCCAGTTTTATTCTCCTAATATGGATATAATTAAAAGCGTTGCTAATTGGAATCCGGGGCCGTTTTATCTGGAGGTTTCCAGCATTATCCTTGTGTAACAAAAAAATCCTACGTCGTTATTCCAACCCTTGTTTAATCCTTTATAAGCCAACTTAATATATGTCCGTACATATTTTCCTGTATTGCTCTGGAAGGGATTGGAGTGGATTGGCGGTTTTTGATTCCTTTTATGTTCAGGGCGACTAGCATATCACAGGTGAGGGGTCGATCTGCCGAATTAAATGATATTTGTTCTTCGTTCGTTGTATCTGACAGTTACGGTTGAATAAGCAGCATTGGCCACGATTTAGAGTCGGCCAGCCGAATACAACAGGGTTAAATGTGATATTGTACAGCTATTGACAAGAAAGGGATGTTTGCTCTGGAAATTATACCTAATGCTTCGCATGTCTCTTTGTAGTAGATTGACTGTTTTACTTGGTAGTTTTTGGAAACAAATAAAAACTATACAGTTTGTCGTACTAACTTTTGAAGTTTGTTATAGTCAATCGAAATTAATGAATGTGAGTATCGAATGCTCTATAGTGGAATCAAAACAAATTTCAGCTTTTGCTCCTGACGGTGGAAAGTTGTATACTCGCGGGATCTTCATTTTGTTTACGAGTATCGCCTTAAGAAGATGTCATACGCCTATTAATGAATGACAACACAAATCGATGTTTTCTCAATGTTAATAGTTGATAAAATCAGTTATTTTTTATGTTTTTATTCTTACAAGGTTTTTATGTTCATTTATGATTTCAAAATTCAACTTTTGGATGATTTAAATGGTTCGCCATGCTGTGACATACATACCCTAAAAAAGAAGTTAGCTACATAAGACTTGACACAGGACCACAATTCTGTAGTCTTCTTGTTTAAAATCGTGACGTGAAGTATAGGTTATGCTTATATTGCGTGAATTGCTTGTGCGTTGTTTGAGACTTTACATTGTTTTCACGGCTGTTAGATTATTTTATAAATTTTACTTCAACCATTATTAGTTTTCGTTGACGAATTTTAGTTGATTTTTTATTTTTGTTTGTGTTAGATATTTTTCTCAAACTACCTAATTGAATTACTGGGTACAGTAAATACAGGCAAATACACAAACATATATATATATATATATATATATATATATAATAACGTAAATTAAAATGACCTTCACAGCAATAGTAACTAGTTGAAATCTGTTTATATTTTCTTCTAGCAGACTCATACCATAATTTTCGTTTAACTTATACTGCAGGTACAAACTTTTTACGAGGCGTTGTAATAGGCATGATGACTGATTTTGAAAAACAGCTCCACGCGGTTTTCACGTATATACTTTATCTACAAGAAATGTCATTTCTGTGAGAAAAAAGTTTTTAAAGGAAAAAATTTAACTTTCAAACACATTTCAAATTATGCGCCAAAACGCTAAAATAGTAATGGCGCCTGTTTTTGATAATATAATTTCGCATATTAAGCTATTTTTAGTAAGGTTTAAATCGTAATCGGCACAATCTTAACCTTTAAATAAACGTCAAACCGGTCAAACGCCAAATATTTAATGTATGTGGCTTAAAGCATCTTGAAGCTCATACTTTTCGGTATGTGCTCAAGGGGCAAGAGAAAGGTAAGACTAGGCATCACGCCAGGTAATAAACGAACGAAATTCAGTCACAACGAGCTGCTACCAGCAGCCAAAAGTGAATAATCGAAAGAACCGTATGATATCATAAATTCGTAAATAACATTTATAGGTGATCTGTGTCGATAGTTTATCTATGATCTGTGTCCTGTGGTCAAATCGTCCAAATCAAACCATATACAGATTATATAAGTAAAAATTCGAACACTTGACACATGAACCAAGCAAAGCCAACAAACAACAAAGTTCGGATATTCGGATCACAGATATTTGCTGATTGATGTTTGAGATAAGATGGCGGATGGTTGAATTTTGTGCTTGAATTTTTACTAAAATAAATGTAATTATGCCTATTGTTGTATTCGTGTAGTATGATACAAAAGAAGATTCATATTATATTAACATTATTCTAACTTGAAAATTTGCGGAGAAAAACTAACTTAACATAAATAGAAAATGTTGAAACAATAAACTGTAAACAAAAACAGACAAAACACTCATATTTTATAGACTTTGGCAAATTCCAATGGCCTTTTTCTAACTGGCTGTTAGTTCACAAAACATATAATCTAGAAATGGCTAACTTCATCTTCGAGTTTGTGATGTACCTGTAGTGAAAGTTGAAAACATTCAGGAATTACTTATTCCCAGATTTCTCCCGAAATATTCGGTTTAAACAATGTTGAAAAATACACATTTAGCACCGTATAAGCAAAAATTCATGTGGAAATAACCGTACACGCATAATATTCGTGTGAACTCGAAAATCACACCCCTGCTACCAATCTGATATGAAAGCAGCGTTGCCAGTTTAAGCTGTTTAGTACTTTCTAATTATTTTGCATTTAACTTTCAATACGGGATAATGCCGTATTTATTGGGAGAAATTCGAGATTGGTAATATTATTGACTTTTGAAAAATAAGTGAGATCAACACAGATGAGGATAAAATAATGTAGTTCAAGAAAATAGATGGACAAACTACAATCTGAAGTAAATAAAATATATACACTGCTTTCGATTTAACAATTATTGGTATTTAACATTGTTGCCGACAAAAATGGGGAATGGCTTTTACAGATCAATACATTTGGCAACAGCTGACTGCGCACAATTATTATTCTCTCTCTTTCGAGTGTTTTTCTCATATTTTCCTTGTCGCACTTGTGTAAATCACATGGCTCGAATAGACTTTTCGCAATCTGTATATGCCTCCCAATTTCATCTATCATCGTCTTCACTCTTACAAAATGTTCCTAATGAGGAAGGCCAATAATTACTTTCACTTATACCGCCCCTCTGTTGTTCATTGTCCCGTTTATACCAGTTGTGTGAAACCAGTGAGCCGTATTCTCCAGATTTTATCCATTACTATTCGTTGAAGCAACTAGTTAAATCACTATGTCGTCCGCAAAGCGCTGCTTCCATAATGCCTTGATCATTTACCTGCAAATAAAATATTCACAACATTAATCATAAAATGTATACTATACAAATTGCAGTGTTGAATTTAAGATAGCTATTTCTGCAATGTTTCACGTGCTACAAAATTTCCATTGTTCCATTTTAAAATAAGCACTAAATAGGGCACCTGTAGCTAAATGATGATTAAGTTTAATAAAGTATAAAAGCGCGTGACTTTTTTGATCGGTAACTTGTTGAATTTTTACGCGTATTTTTGTCCTACTTTAGAATATTTGCGAATCATCTGGCCTTTTTTAATTAAGATTTTCCCTTGGCGCCGTACCCTTGGTGAAAGTATGACTAATCGTAGGTAAGAGATGACAATAAATAAAACTCGTGGATCTTTCATAATTAACAATTATTAGTTAATATGAATGATGAGTCTGTACCTTGGTGGAAAAACAACCAATGTCCAAATTATTCAAGTGGAGTTATTTAGGTTTAAAGATTTATATATAATTATTCTGAAATTTGTTAGATGATTTTGGGAAGTTGATGGTGATTCAGGTTTAATGGCATCTCAGATATTTAACCTCATTCATATAAATAAGTTAATTAAAACATATTGACTTTGTTTCTTGTTGCATAGAAATAAGCAGGAGTACTCCGGAAATCTGATTTAAAAAAATGATGACTGTTTAGATTAATGTATTGCAACAAACTGTTTATGTAGCTGTCGAGGCTCTGCGTACCTGGGCAATGAATTAACCCTTTCGCCATTCAAAAAGGACGACCTCTGTCTCCTTCTATTGATTTCAAAAGTTTTAAATTCCTCCGTTTCATCAAAACTTACTTTATACCGGATCACTCCTGGTTTTTACTTTTTAAACTGAAGCCACTTTATTTGTAACCACGAAACTTTTTCTTATTCTATGTTTTGTTTTCTATGAGAAGGCAGAGTTTTAAACTCAAAAAAGTCGTCTATCTTCATTTCTACATTTAGTTTTTTTTCTTCACAGATCTAATGAAGTTTGCCCACTCGTGAGTCACTTCTATTTTCATGTTCGTCTTTTTTTTCTACCAGGGCATGTGAGTGTGTCCAGGCTCTAAAAAATTTTGGATAATCACCACGAGTTTGTTCTCTTTTGTAACACAATGACTATTTGGTTAAGATAAATTACGATTTATGTACTATTTGGTAGATTACGTTTGTTGATTAGCAAGGCATTGTTTGATCATCCACTTAAAATTACTATAACAATAAATAACCAAAGTAGACATTAGATTTTATAGCATAAAAACCTTTCATTTTTCACAACTGACATTGGTGTCTTAGTTTCGCTCCACTGCTAGTAGAAGTAAGGAGGTACAATAGGGCAGTTTATTTTGAAGCATTGGTTGTTATTGTATCAAACAGAGGACACCTTTCTACCCCCATTATGATGAAAAAGTAAAAATATCAAATGTTTGACATTGGTTGTTCTTGCATCAAGGTACAGATGTAAACATAGAAGAGATAAGAAGTTTGCTTTCATATAACAAGTCCTAAAAGCTACCTTTTACTGAACGAGTGAGCAAAACCCTTCCTGGAAGCCTGCATGTTGTTTGTATGTATTCGTGTATATTGGGGTGACATTTAATGAGACCTAAAATATCTATTGTGTTTAATTCCTGAAGAAAGTTTCAGACACTACTAGCTCCTTTAGACTTATTTGTAAGTTTTCCTCTCCTATTCAGTAGATTCCTAGGTGCTGTGCCCTGGCTTCTGAATGGTGCTGCTGGTATGAGGATGGGGTCTCAACGATTTTGAGCTGCAAGTTACGTTTATTTACGTTTATTTCAACATATCATCTTCAAATGGTATATCTTTTACGATTAACCAGTTTCTAATATCAGCTTTTCTCCAAGAGGTAGATGGAAGATTTTCTGTTAATCGCGAATGATATTTTTTTCACTGAATGTCCTTCATTGAGCCATGTCCCATCTAGATAATAGATTTGTCTTCCCTCCTGTCTGTATTTTCGGATATCTCGTAAATACTGTCGTCTCCAACATATTATTTGCTCGTTGTCGATTAGCACTGATTTGCGACTTTGCTTCTCCCAAGTAAAATTTAATTTGTGTAATATTTTCCACAAAGTTTTTCGCCCTATGCCAGGCAAATTCTCGTCCTCCTTTACCATTCTTAGAATTATGTCGAGGGTTTTTTAAAATATAATTCGTGTACTTTTCGTCTTATTGTATTTTGCATATGTTCATCAAGGTCATGTGGTTTTCTTCCAGTTGACTTTTTAGGTGGAGATATATTTCCATTTTTCCTCTCCCTTAGAAGCCTGTAAATAGTAGATTCACTAACTCCTGTCATATTGGAACATGTCGAAACTATATTTCTAACAGTAGCAGCCGGCATTTGATGTACAACAGCATCATGCACATTTAACACTACAGTCTTCGTTTGTAAGCTAAGCACGCTCTTACACTTTACTGGGGTGAAACTTGAAGACATTTTTCACAACACAGTTAACACTTATGGAACGTAAGCGACTCTGAGCAAAACAAATTATACAAATTTGGCCGAGACCAAGTTTCACCGTATATACCTGCAAAATTTCTAAATAGTCATTATAGGACAATCCCTAGTAGGACCCTATTGTAATGTTTCTTGGAAATTATCAAGTTGTTTTAACTAACCGAATTTAGATTCATATTACCTTTATATATCAGATCGGGTATGAAATTAAATAGTAAATAAATTCCTTAGATGAACGGTGACGCTTATGGTTTACTACCTGACTAGCATCTGTGACCTTTTCGCGTGCTGTAATACTTTTTTAAGTCGATACATTGTTGTAAAACTGATATTGTTATTTTTTGCCACTATTGGAGTTAACTAGAACCATGAAACGTTAAATATTTTTTGTAAATTAATAAAATCCAACTCAGTTCCAATCGAAACAGCTGGCGACTAGACTAACATTGATTAGCAGGAGAGCTAGGTCCACGCATGATACACTGTATATCCAGTAAAATGCAATGAAAAAGATGAGACTAGACAACGTGCAAAGACTTTTCATTTGATGCTAAAGACTGTTAGTAGAAGAACACCAATCCTGACCAGAAACTCTTGGACTGGTCCATAATGTTCCATATTGTTCTGGTGCTTTTTAAAGGTTATCTGCTCTGTTCTTTTTCGAAGTACACTCGGATTTATGCCAGTGACAAACAGAAAATCGACCTACCTCCGCTAAAGAGGAATTTACTAGTGTATTGATCTTTCTCAGACAACCCTCCTTTGTCACCACAACTTCTTTATAGGGAGAAGGGGGGTGACAAAACTCCCAACTTGAAAACATTAATTCATATGAGATCTTACTTGTTACTTTTTAAAAGTAATTATAGACATGATTATTTTCTTCTGAATACTAAAATCATTCATTATACAAACATTTTATTAAAAACCCTCTGGGGTAACTGGAGTAGAACAATTATTCTAATTCATTTTCTGAAAGGCATTCGATATCACTTATCATATATTTGTATATTTAAAAGGGTGACGACTGATTACCATTCCCCTCGAGGATGCGCCTCTGCTAAATAAGTATTATCTTCGACGTTACAGCTACGATTGATATCTCTCGTTTCATTGTGTAATGACCTAGTCTATTGTATTCATTTCATTCCATTTAATTCATATATGAACTACTGATTATGTTTTTATTTCTGAGTCGGACTAGGACGTTAAACCCTCATAAATGAAGAGAAGTGAACATTAAACATTAATTTGAAGTGAGCACAAAATGTTACACATCATTTTATTTTGAATTTGCCAATTTGTTGCTTGAAATGAGTTTATTAAACCGAAAGGTAGTAGAATATCGTAATGTATTAAGTTGAATATTTGTACGATAAACAGACGATGGCAAGTTACATTTTGCAGACTATCAAGATAGAAATTCCAATTATTTTCAATGAAATAGCGAAAATTAGATCCAGATTGTTCATGAATTGGTACGGGAGACATTATGCAGATATTATGCATTATGCAGATATTATGTGTGCCCTCCTGTAGTTCTATATAGTTCCTTGTCTAGACCCGTCCTTATTACTAGACTTCGAATGCCAAACCTAAGGTCCTCCATATATTGGGAGGATTGTTTTTTCGTTAATATCGCGAAAACCTCAGCTTAGTCAACCCTTCGCAGTAGCACAGTACGTGTGCTGAGGCTTCCTCATCTTCTTGGCAATAATATCTGTTTGTTGAGTCTACATTGCCCTGTTAGGATCCTTATTGTTCTTTAGTAGGTACTCCGTGCATTTTGAAAGCACTTAGCTCTCACCGTGTAACGTCGAAATTAGTATTAAACTACCAAAAAAGACTCTCCTCAATAGGAGAGCTCAATAAAGTATTGCTGGTCTGGATCCCTGGCCACTCTGGCATGGAAGGAAACGAGAAGGCAGACTCTCTTGTAAGGGAGGGTGCCGCACGTGTTTCTATCGGAACACACCCTACAATTGTCATAGAAATATGTTTTGTCAAACAAATACTGAATACCTGGACAGCAAGAAGTGCTCTAGACTTCTGGCATAACTTACCAGCATTGGTTCATTCAAAGGATTTTATATATCCATCGAAGAATGTCTCCAAACAAATGTTAGACTATAGTAGGCAAGACCTACGTTGTCTAACACGCCACTGTCATCTGAATCATCATATATTAAAACTTGGACTGTCGGAAGATCCGACTTGCCGTCTTTGTCTGGAAGATGTTGAAACAGCAGAGCATATTTTTTGTGCCCGCCGCAGCTCGAATCAGGTATCTGTTGTTTGGCCTGGAACCTCAAATATCATTCACCAAATGAACTAATCGGCTTTGTTGAGCAGCTGAATTTGTTTGGAGAAATCTGAATACGTCTGAGCCACAATAGACTCTTGCGAGTCGCAGTGGAGAGCCTTATAGACCCACTCACCACGCACCTAACCTAACCGTGCATTTTGGTCTGACTTATTCTTGGCGTCTTGCTCCACCATTCTCAAGACTGCTTTTTCCAAGGTACTATTATTCGTTTTTTGCAGCGCTTTCGCTATGCCACAAAGGTTCTGGTCCAATGGGAACATATCGTTCCCCTTCTTGGGCTAGTGAGTCTGCCTCTCCATTGCTCTTGTTATCTGTACCCGGTGTTCAGTTTATTTATTGTGTACAAGACAGGTAACAAGAATATATTCGATAACCTCATTCTATTCGTAGGGGTCAAGGTGTAATGTTCAACTATTTTGAATAGAATTGGCACATAGTTTCTTGTTCTTCGCCATGTTCTTTGCTGTTGTCCAGGTTTTAGCTTTTAGTTTATATAAAAAGGTATTCTCATCCAGGAAGGAGAAGAAAAGTTACGTAGTTATTTATGTATTCTTTTTGTTCCGACGAGGAATATATTGACCTTATTACACCCCTTCAATAAACCCCAGGACGTATGCGGTGTCATAAAAGGGGAATAAGTATAATATTCTCAATTGTTCCGATCTCAAAGTGACACCTAACTGAAGCGTAATACGGTATTAACGCACCCTTTAAATGTTTTAGGAATTAATAGAGGTTGATTTATGTTTCTGTAACCGATACACTGCCGCTGCCGCTTATATTGTCACATTTTGTACAAGTAGATTTTGTTTGGTAGAATGTAATACTGGAAGCGGTGAGGAGGCTTCATTATAGTCGAAACCATAATTGATAGCCGTTATGCCGTTTAATCGAATCGCAAAACTTTATTTATTGGAAAAGATTATAAATATGTACCAGGTAATATTTCAGGATAATCATAATAATTGTAGTTCCTAAATGTGGCATTAGAGTGTAATTTCTGAAAATAAGCTTTAATCGATTCAACAGATACATGGAACGTTGCTAATATATTATTTTGGATAATTAGTAAAATTTAAGCACGCAAATTTTCCAAAGTGGTGCACCCCATAAATACAGAATATGCAATACCTCCATAAAAATAAATCCTGTATGTATACTACCTACTATAATTTTCAAGCAAATTTGAATAGCAATCACAAGTTTGGACAAATATTTTCAACAATCCTCTCCAAATGTTTTGGATGCATTGCTGTTCCATAAATTAGTTCTTGTTACATATTCCAACCATAAGTACTTGGTAGTTATTGAAAAAATACAAGACATTTTGTTTTAAAAAGTAATTATTGAAAAGTGATCTTGCAGACTTCATGAAATCATTAAATATCTTGAAAACTACAAATTTTTTGATGTGTGAAGGTTATTCGTTTTTCACGTGTAAACCATTGAGGAATTAAAATTGAATAAAAATGGCTTCAAAAGTCAGTGGCGTAAAAAATGGGAGGGAAGAGGTAACATATTCTTCCAAATGTACACCACTGGATCAAAAATTGAAAAATATTTTTCCATCAAATTATGCCCTTTTGAATTTAAAAACAACCTGCCAAAAGTAAATGTGCTGGACCCCTTAATCCTTACATCATTTTGTCCAATTTTACAAGAGGAATCTACATGCGGAGTTGTAAATGACATCTGAAAACACCCTGTAGGTATATCTGGGAAGCTTCAAAATTATATGAAAATTGTTAAATTGATCGGTAAATTGAAATTTCTATACGTACAATCTATTCATTCTTCTCTCATTTGTATTTCCATTCCCATTCTCTCTCCAATCCACCTTCATTCAATCCAGAATCCTTAATTTGGTATGGTTTTTCATTTACATGTTCATTTATTTACATACATGATATTCCTGGTGAGCACCCCACGATATTACCAAAATGATATTAATTTTCTTGTTATTCATTTTATTCTTGAATTAAGAATTATTTTTCACTCCTTAGCTCGATTACCTATATGAGGCTTGTTATTTAGTTCCTTTTTGTACACAGCTTGTTCAATTGAAACCCATCTTTGGTCAGGTTAGCCTTGGAAACAATTGTAATCATTCAACTGACGTTTTCCAACATTAGTAGTGTATGCAAACGTCACACTGATCTGTTTATTTCGTTTATATTTGACAGCGATTTTAAGTATTGTGACTTTGAAATGGCGTTTGTTGTTAACAATCCGTCCAAATGTGATAATGCTCGGCCTCATGTTGCCAACGTAGTGAAAGAAAATCTGCAACAAAAGAAATGGAGGATATTAGAGCATCCACCCTATAGTCCCGATTTATCGCCTTGCGATTTTCACATCTTTGGGCCACTAAAAAAGGCGTTAAAAGGAAACCGTTTTCAGTCGGACGCAGAAGTACAAAACGCTGTGAAAGAATTCTTCCAGCAGCAGCCACAAGAATTCTATAAGCAGGGTATACATCGGTTGGTGAAACAGTGGGATATGTGCCTCAAGTGTAGTGGTAGTTATTTGTAACTGTACTTGTCAATGAATTTTTCCTGGACCAAAGATGGGTTTCAATTGAACAAGCCTCGTAATTTATTTTTTACTCCTTACTTCGATTTACTATAATCTCAGATCAAAGTTGTAATTTTTTTTAAACGCCCCATATTTTACTACTATTTCTATAGTCATAGGTCCTGGACGAGTGTACAAAATTTCGAATTAATCTGAGCGTTTAAAAAGAATCCACTTCAAGGGTTGCGTTATAAATGGAACACCCTATATTTTACTACCATATTGTATTCCCATAGGACCAGTGTGCAAACATTTCAAAAGTTCAAAAAATTCTTGCACCTATAGAAAGCATTTTATTTAAAAAAAAACTATAGATCTAAAGTATCAAAAATCTGCCTATAAACTGGTTTATGGAACATAAATAATCATATTTTAATTGCTCTAGCCTTTTATTATGTGAACTATTTTTATAATTATCAAATAAAATTATTAATTGATTTTATTTAAAAAATAATCACCCTATTCAACTTTTAGTTAGTGAAATACTACAACATTCACATATATTAACTTTCGTTAATTCCAAAAATATTTAAGTGAAGTCTCCTTACGACGCACCTGGATTATCTAGTTGTTGTTTGTTAGAAAAATGTCTTGCAACAAAAAACTTAGGTATCGTTACTTAGAACTCAGCCCTGCGCAGTTTGTCCAGTTTTTGTTGGTCTACAAGTCGAAACCTGGTCGAAATTAGATTAATTTAAAACAAAGCGACAAACATTGTATTGATTTGTATTAGCGTGAAGAGTGAATACCTACTTTTGCAGTTCGAATGATGGAAATTACAGTGGTAAGTATATGTTTTTCTTGTAATATAATTCAATTCGGTTATAACGAATAATAATTATAATTGATAGGTTTAAAAGAAGCTTAAAAACTATGTATAACCTAATTTTTACACTCAATCTTCTATTAAATATATTTATCTGATGGCATGTCATAATGACAACGTTATGTCACTCAATTTTGATGACATAAGGAAGCTCATTATGGGACTAAGTACCATAATGAATTCATTATGGTACTAAGTACCATAATGAAATTCTATAAGGAAAACATGTAATGGTTTGATCAAAAAAGTTTATTCAAAATGCATAACTATGTACAAAACTATTTATTATAAATGGTAAAAGAACAATTACTACAATTTATAATATTAATTTATTATTTATAATATTAATTCCAATGGATTCTACAGTTTTTACATCAGTAGTTGATGATTGTTGGCAAACTTGTAATCCTGTTTGGTTGTTGGCACCAAAAATTGCCATCAGATAAAATTTTGTATGTAATACGAATCGTAAACAATCATTATGGCACACGCCGTGTTATCGGACTCGGCTACGCCTCGCCCGATAACATTCACGACTTGTACCATAATGATCGTCTTTATGATCCTTATTACATAAATAACTATTATATACCTGCATATTATGAACTAGAGATGCATGGTGTGTTATTTTTTGTATTTTTTGCAATAATGGTGCTGAAAACGATATTTTATTAATGTGATTTTGGTTACTTTGATTTTTAATAGATTAGTTATGAAGAGAAAATAGTATATTAAAGTATAAGTGGATATTAAGGTCTTTAAAACACGCGCGATTTTTGGAGCACGACGGCGAAGCCGTTTTAAAGACCAGTTATCCACGAATATTTTACGATATTTTTTTTTATTGGTGCACTTTGAAATTATAAATACCGGTCTATAACTACTACAACAACAAGAAATGGAAATCATAGATGGAAACGTCAACTAAATGTCAAATGGTTGAATTCGTGACGTATATGATGTACACCTTGCGTTGTCATGGAAATGAGAAAAACATAAACTAATTTGTATTTTGATGGAAGTTCAACCTTATTGAGTTCTGTGAATGTCAATAGTATTAATTTAAATACCATTTCCTAAGATTTGAAAAATGGAAATATTAATATTTCAAACAATACCAACGGCACTTTCCATTTTAATTTATAAATTTGACATTGTTAAATATCGTTCGAATAAAAGTTTTGACGTTACAAACTACTCCTGTCAGATCAATAATAAAAAATTGACATTTAGACATGATTTAGACCATAGATTTAGACTTCGTTTCTCGAGTTGTTGATGTTGCCACGGTAACTTTAAAACACGCGCGTGCTAAAAAGTTCGATTTAAACACGCTAAGGCGTGCTTTAAATGGGTAAAATGGTTCACCAATAAAAAACAATTTATATCATATTTTTGTAATAGATAAACTTGAAAACTACTTAAAAGCTACTTTATCAGCAAATAATTACCATAATGTAACCAAATTCATAAAAAAAAATATGTTATATAAACATATTGAAATTATTTAAAAGTCCAATTATTGAAAATTGAGTAACCTGAAAATGAAAAAAAGATGTTCTTATTTTTAATTTGTGACAGTGACAGTAAGTGCGAATGCTGATAAACATGTGAAATTATCTTTACAATCATAGAAATCAAAAACTCTAATATTTTATTAATATAGAAAGACTGCTATGAGATAGTAAACAAGAATAAAAGAATGTTGTTGATTTTGGGGCGATGGAGGTGAAATGTCAAGAATTTTTTGGTTGAAAAAGTAAATTGAAAATTAAAATTAAAAATCCAAACCAAAATATTAGTATAGTGAATAGTGAAAAATACTAATCTGAGAGTCGTCCTAATAAATAATTTTTGAACCAGAAATTGGTAAGCTTTTTCACTTCATTTAAGATTACGTAATTGGAGACGAAGCCACCAGTGTGTATATTCTAACATAATATGTATGCACATTTTTTGATTTTATTTTATATACCATACAGCAAATTGGTGAATAATTTTCATTCACTTAATAGGTATCCCAGACTTCAAGAAACTTTGTTAACGTATAAGCAAGCATTAGTTAGATGCCTGATCCTAAACATACCAAACACATTAACTTTTTCAAATGTATATTTATTGTTTCCACAGTTTCTAATATTTAGATAGGATTGTTGGATATTACTAAAAAAAGGAAGCTTACCTTATTAACAGAAATAAATCAAAGCAACACAATATTAATCCATTTAAAAACTCCTGTTAATACCTAACTGTGAAACCATTAATTGTAGTTGATACCCAAATGCGCATGACTAGTTCAACTCATTTGAAAGATGGAAATTGTTATTTCTAATACTTACGGGGTCTGCACGATAAGTAAGAAAACTTATCCGTACGTGTACGGATAAAAAAGCTGTCAAATGAATTTTTATTAAGATTGACCACTTGCAAGCTGTCAAATATATAATTTTTAATAAGATTTACCTATGTACTATTTAAATTTGAAGCGATCTATTTGAAAAGTGAAATTTTTATCATTTTCTTGATTTACAAAAATTTGGGGCGCGGTCGAGGATTCCGATGTTGTACCAACTAGTCCAAATCATAATAATAGGAAAATGTAATCATCTTGAAAGGTATTCATGATAAGTATGTATTTAGTATGATGAACAATAATAATTCCACTTTCAATTTCTATAATTATACAACCAATTATCAATTGTAATAACCTACCTATATCATATAGTTAAACTATTTGAATTTTTGTCACTATTAATAGTTATTGTTAATTTTGAAATCGATTATGTTGACTTTAATTGTAACATTTTGTGTAATGTCAGATGTTGATTACACATTATTTGGTGAAATTATCACGTGATCGTTGGAAAATACTGTACATTACTCGTGCGAAAGTGATATTTCACACTCGTGTGATTGTCGCACTCGGCTCATGCCTCGTGCTACAATATTTCCCACTCGTGTGAAAAATGTCACTTTCCGCACACGTTATGTAATATACTATTAGTGCATATAAAAAACTTTACAACAATAAAAATAGTATGTATTTAATATACAGGGTGTACCAATCTTACGACAATCTTCGGTATCTGGGTTATTTAAAGAGATATCAAAAAATGTTATCAACAAAAATAGAAGATGTGTTGGAGGTCCATATTTTGAAATTATATCGAACTATACAGAGTGCTGCATAACTCCGTTACAAACCAAACATATGATTTTTTAAATGGGAACCCCTGTATATTATAGCGAATTCGGATTGGTTACATTTTTTTGAGGCTTTTGATATGAGGTTTTGCCACGTTATACAGAGTCCTTCCAAAGATATGGACACGTTTATGTGAAAATCGTAGGTAAATCAACGCTCTGTAGCTTGTTGTACGTTGAAGGAAAAAAATGCATTTTGCCAAACAGAGTTTTGTAATATGATGCAATATCTCCGCATCCTATTAAATTTCAATTATATTATTTCTTGTATACAGGGTGAACGGAAACTCGAACCTGTCATTTCCTTTCTTCTTTCAAATGGAACATCCTGTATTTTATAGCAAAAATAGAATCTTCGATTATGTAACTTTAATTTTTGTCAAGCATTCCCTATGCCCAAAGCTTATGAAAACACAGTTATTTTGTAATATTTATTGTAAAATATAATTACTGACCTATTATGTGAAAGCATTAAACGTTGTATACATGTAACAAAAAATCCTAATCAATAATAAATTTTAATGAACAATTTATTCTGACCAAAACTAGCCACCAAAAGTATAATCCCACCCGTAATATTAAACTAAAGGTTCAAAATGTTCACCGTTAACATCAATGCAATGCTGCAGAATAGTTCAGATGATTGACTAACATTTCTCAGCATATCAACGTTGGCAGATCGAAATGCCGCACTAATTATATATTTCTTGTCATCTCTAATAGCCGGGAAATTTTATAAACTTATTCCTTACAAGACCCGAAAAAATAAATATACTTTTGTTAAATCGGGTGACCGAGCTGGCCAATAAGTTGGGTCCCCTCCTACAGCATTGCATTGATGTTAACGGTGAACACTTTGAACCTTCAGTTTAATATCACGGTTAGGATTATACTTTTGGTAGCTAGTTTTGTTTAGAATGAATTATTCATTAAAATTTATCATTAATCAGGATTTTTTGTTACACACAACGTTTATTGCTTTCACATAATAGGTCAATAATTATAGTTTACAATAAATATTACAAAATAACTCTGTTTTTATGAACTTTGGGTATAGGGAATGCTTGACAAAAATTAAAGTTACATAATCGAAGATTCTATTTTTGCTATAAAATACAGGGTGTTCCGTTTGAAAGAAGAAAGAAAATGACAGGATCGAGTTTCCGTTCACCCTGTATACAAGAATAAATATAATTGAAATTTAATAGGATACGGAGATATTGCATCATATTACAAAATTCTGTTTGGCAAAATGCATTTTTTTTCCTCAACGTACAACAAGCTACAGTGCGTTGATTTACTTACGATTTTCACATAAACGTGTCCATATCTTTTGAAGGACTCTGTATAACGTGGCAAAACCTTATATCGAAAGCCTCAAAAAATGTAACCAATTCGAATTCGGTATAATATACAGGGGTTCCCATTTGAAAAATCATGTTTGGTTTGTAACGGTGTTATGCAGCACTCTGTATGGTTCGATATAATTCCTTAATATAGACCTTCAACACATCTACTATTTTTGTTAATAATATTTTTTGATATCTCTTAAAATAACCCATCTACCGAAGTTTGTCGTAAGATTGGTACACCCTGTATACACAAATAAAAGTAAAAGGTGATTAATATGGAGTTGTGTATACAAAAAACTTTAATTTCTTTTCTTTTTTACAGATTCTAACGCGTGGTTGCTAAAAGCGATATGCCTAAAGGTAGGTGACTGTTGTGACGAATAACAAAAATAGAAATATTTTCGAGAATATTTTAAATTCCAACAATTCAATAGAAATAGTCTGAAACATTAGAAAAACTTAATTTATAGAAAGTTTTCATTCGATTATATTCAGTGTTCCTTTTTCTTGAAGTAATAAGTAGAGTTATATTTATATTTATTTATCTTTTCAATTTTATAACCAGGTTTTCTGTTTTTGTTATTTATAAAGTATGCCTGATATGTTTTTGCTATTTACAATATTGAATATTGGAAACACTCCAGCAAGAGGATTTTTTTATGTGGATTTTGTTTGTGTTTCTTCTTTTTCAGGTGGTTTATTCATGTAGTCATGTACTGTGAGGTTAGGAAACAATTTATTAAATCAGGTTTTGAAAAAAATTAGATAGTTTAGCATATTGTTAAATAAACAAAATCATTTAAATAAGAGAAGTGAAAATAAATGAGATGCCTTTAATAATAAAATTGCTTAGAAATAAATATTTTTAAAATTTAGCTTAGTAAAAAAATATTATAAAAAGCCAAAAAAGCCAAATCTAAAGAATTCATATCTATCAAAAATTTCTTTAAAAAATTATTATTTTTGGAATATTGAGACTCACAAAACGCACTAGGTACACCGAGATCTTCCAGACAGCTCAGAAGAAGTGATAATTTATTATTTCGGGTGTTTCTAATTTTTTGTGGTTACACAAATTTTTAAATTTTTGTATGCCTGTGTATATTGTAGAATGTGATCACAGAAATATCCATGGGACAATGACGAGGCAGTCGGGGACGTTCATCTTCCCTATACTAATCGAATTGTACGATTTTTATAGATAGGTGAGTTACTCTATAAACACAGGTACTGGCTCGAGGTTGCTCTAACGTAGTGGACTTAGAGTCAGTATTATAGGGAAACTATGTGATGTATGACTTTGACTAAGAGATAAATGTGGTGGCAATCGCCGGTCGGTAAATGGAAATGGTCGATTTCGGGTGTTTAGTGATGGTTAATGGGAAATATGGTGGAGGCTAAATGGTATTGGGATGACGACTGCTCCATGATGTAAGTGATATTTTTTTAAAATGTACTTGGATTAATATTGAATTTATCACAATATCTATAATACCAGGTGTCTCAGAAAGTTTTGTTAAGAGTAAGAAAATATCTTGATTTTTTAAAATTATTATTTTGGTAAAGGGAAAAAATCAATTCGGAAAAAAAAGGAAACGATTGAAAATACACCAAGTATAGTTCATTTACGATAAGTTTGCAATTACAAAACATGACAGATGTTTAACATCGTTGCCACGCTGTAATTTTTTTCCAGTAGTTGGCATAAAATTATTTGATAAGTTGTTTATTGCATAAGATTACATTCAACTCAAAAATAAGAGCAGGAATTATAAAATTTTGATGATTAAATACATAAATTTTAAGATGTCCAGTAAATAACAAACTATAAAATGCGAATGAAATGAAAACGACAAACCAAGACAAGAAATTCTGATAAAATTGTCTGGCAACCCTGGACACGGCAGCCAACTTTTGGACCGTAAATTCCCCCTTTATATGATTAATTATTCCATTCACAATTTGGATATTTAGATTTTGTTCAGTGACTGCAATTGTTACTACAAATGTCAAAATTGCAAACTTATCGTAAATGAACATAATATCATAATTTTCTTGGCTCACAATTTTGTTTTTTTAGTAAGACAAATTTTTCGAAAATTTGAAAGTAGCTTCTTAGCTATAATTATTTTCAACTAACTATTGTACGTGAAAACTTATATTTTGAATTTTTTTATTAACTTGGTTTAGGAAAGGACATGAATGTGCCTAGTTTTATAATTTGTACTGTATTTTTGTTCTATTTTACAACTTACTGGATATGTGTAGGATTTTTTTGGATACATTCAGTATACACTATGCTATTTATAAGATGCGACATCTCTATACACTGTGTTATTTATTATAAGATGCGACATAGGGATTCCTGTACAAAACTGTCAAACGCGAGTTAAATTTTTTACCAAATAGATAGCGTTCATAAAAAATAATAACAGATTTGGAAAGGACGTTGGGAAATGAGCTCAAATGCACTTTTAACTTTCATAAATTTGCTCTGGTTTGATAAAAAAATGTGGATAGTTATGTTTTAAAAAGTGGAGCTGCATTTTCTCACAAATTTCGAAAACTTTCAACCGATTAGGAGATAACCAGCAGGGTATTTAACGCCTAAGTATGGCGGTTCGATTCGCCGCTGTGGTGACATTTTTTTCTTTTTGTTTTTAGTTCTTTTTCACAAGTTTTGTCTAAAAAACATTAAATTTGAAATAAAGCAGAGTGGTTCGAAAAATTTATGTATTTATTTATTAATGAATATACGGCGGAACTTTTATGATCGTTTGGGCATAGTATATAAACAAGGAATAGTAGGGTCACTCTAAACTCCTCCCAGCTTGATGTCTATCTCACTCGGTGTCCGTCTCCGTCTTTTCTGGTATCCTGAAGCTCCCAATCGAGCGATAGACAGATACCGTGTGTCTTTTGTAGTTTGAAGGTACGAGTGGAGTTATAAGTATACCGGCTGTACTGTCTTTGCAGTGAATTATTTAATTATTATTACGGTATATTTTTTATTGAAAAGGAAATGCCACGAGTGTGTTGTGTGGACGGTTGTAGAAGTAGAGATGGGGTAGATGATAGAGATGGGTAGATTTTTTTCTTACTGGTTTGAGTTACCAGGAGGAACTACCAATAAGTTGTATTTGGATACATGTTACAATAATTATAAAAAAAGGAATTTAGACTGTACAAAATTACCTGACGAGCATATGCTTCCAAATAATTTTCAGAGAATGAAAGTTTTTAGTCATTCTGCTGCAGTTGCCCTTAACACATATGTTGATTTGAAAGTTTTGCCTGCAGATGCCTAGATAACTGCTAAATTTATTAAAACAATGATTGATGTTTTTGATTTATTAAATTCGTGGTATTTGAATAATTTCAATGCATTTATGGGTAGGTACCCAACAACAGTTTCAGCTATTGGAATAATTTGAAACTTTACTGAAAAATTTGCGTGTGGTTAACAGTGAAGGAAAAATTTTTACTAATAAAATGAAATTTATATTTGGTTGGCAACTTACAATACAATCAGTTGAATCCCTCTGGGGTATATTAAAATCTTCCATTCAACAAAATACCTTAACCAAAGAATCAACTATTTTTTCTCAGACAAAAACCTATGTAAACAATACAAATTTTCCATTTGGTGGGCTCAATTTAAGTACCTAGTCTGAATTTTGTTGAGTATGCTACCCAACTTGAAAATATATTTGTAGCTAACTTCAATAAGTTAGCATGTACCTAATTATTGTATCGGAGCGACATTGAAAGATCTTTTTAAAAACGATCATTTACGCATCCTTGTGAAAATTTTCATTTTTTTACTTAATGCAATTATTCAGCATTGCTTTTATATTCAAAACCAATTCTAAAGTACCTATGTAGAATCTGGTATAATTTTTAATGAATGTTTTCTATTTTCATATCATAAGATATATTATATTTGTACATTTTTTATTTTATATATATAATGTAGTAAAAGCTATTCCAATGAAAGATTCTAGTTAAATAATCATAATTAAATACAATTAAATGCATAGCGAAGCAGCATCGTTTTTTGAAATAAGTTTCCTATCCTAACGTACATTTTTATCAGCCCCCGTACCAAACACTCCATTTATAAATCAACAAGAAATGAAGATAGTAATTCGCGCGACCCCTGTATACAGTGTGTCCCAAAAAGTTTTATACAAATGGAGAAAAAGTTTATCTTACATTTCACAAAAAAAAATATTCTTGATAAAAAGCTCTGCATGACTTGTAGATCCATAATCAAGTACAAAATTTTTAAAACATTGGCTGGAATACAGGGAAAATCAAAATTATGCCTATACATTATTTAAGACAAAATGCTAATTTCAGTAGATATACTAAGCCATTACTGGATCGGAAGTGGACTGCGCATGTGCAAGAGTCACGTGTCGCAGACTGCGCATGTGTCACGTGTCATCTGTCAAACGTCACATGTCACGTCAAACGTCACATGTCATCTGTCAAACGTCACGTCACGTCAACACGTGTCACGTCAAACGTCATGTGTCACACGTCACATATCTGTCAAACGTCACATGTCACGTCAACACGTGTCACGTCAAACGTCACGTGTCACATCGCGCCGCCATTTTTAATCCCTAATTATTTTGTGTCGCAACAGTCCGCCATTTTTAATCCGTTATTTTAAATTGAAAAAATTTTGTTTTCTCCTGGGATCGAACCCGGGTCCTTCGCATTCATAGCTATACGCCTAACCCACTCAGCCATGGAACTCTCCGAATATTAGATTCGAAAAAAGGTAGTGTTGCTGCGAAGGAGTGTATGCTGTAATAAGTGTGACAAAGAAGGTAGGAGTTGGACAGAGAAAGTATTCGCACCGAAAGATCCGTAAAATGTGACGTAATCGAGAAAGATCCGTTAGGATGATAAGACAGCGCGCGCACCGTACGCTTCTTACTGTAAAATGTGACGTAGTCGAGAAAGATCCGTTTGGATGATAGGGCGGCGCGAAAAAATTTAATAAAATAACATCGTGCCACCAGAGTGTTCTTTTGTAATATGTCTTCAGAAGAGAACAGTCATCGTTTTGAGGAGTCCATTAAGAATATTGGTAAATTAGACATTGCTTTTTACGAAGATAAAAGTGAGGTTATAAATCAACTGGAAAATCTTAGTTTATCTGATAAGAAAGTGACGTGGAGAAGTCTTCACTGGTTGTCTGAAGAGGTCCAAGCCCGTAGACTGCCGCAAACTACTTATCCGTTAAGACGTATTCAACCTACACCATGTTCAACAGAACAGAAGGGGATATAAAAAATGAAATTAATAACGTTTTCGCCATGTCATGTGTAATATTAGTGGCTGTATTTGTTTTAATTGTAAAAATTATTTTAAAAATTGTAAAACGAAAATTCCAATCTTCATGTAATATAAAAGTTGATGAATATACAGAGTGTTTCAATAAAACCCATGTTTTTTCAAAAAAACTTTATTTATAATGGTAATACAGTATTTGAAAACCAGTGGCGGAGGCGTTGTACATTTCTTTCGGTACACGAATATACTCCAGTGGCGTGGCAGGGGTTTGGATCGTGGTCAAAGTTTCCTGTTTCACACGGCGTACCATCAAATTTGCAAACGTCAATAATATGTGGAAAAATACCGAAAATGTGACATTTCTTTTGCAGAAACTCGGCTTTTTGTTGTCCTCGAACGTAAATGTAGTCTGCGGCATACAATAACTTGCTTTCTAATATTTCATTTACTTTAGAATATTCTACATCTCCTGAAGAGTATCGAATGCCGTGCACATTTCTTTCCAAGTATGATGTGGTCTTCTTGTCCTCGTTGCTCAATGTGGAAAACGGTTGCGGTGGTAAAAATATGTAATGCGAACTTTTGAAGCCAATTTCTATGGTGAGCTCTTTGGCAACGAAAAGGCCGTCTACGACAAAACCTTGAATGTCTACGAATGCTACTCTCATGTTGACGTCTGCTCGAACACTAACTCTGATCAGCAACTAGTTCAAGCTTTTAACAATTTCGGTGAGGGGGAAGTATTCCATCACGCAATCGTGAATTATGATGCAATAGACTTTGGTATTTTCGGGAAAGCCTATGTTTGCTTCAATGTCAAGTTTTACATCGACTGTGGACGCCTTCATGCTTTCTTCCTGTTTCGAACAATCGATAACAAACAATGCCCGTTTCTTGAAAGAAGAATAATCCAGCAGGGGGCGCTTCTGTGTGGAGTTTGCGTAGTTGGGATAGAATTCAGTGTAGTTAAAATATGCCTCATTGTAGTCAGTTTTAGCGAAATCCAATTGCATTCTTTCATTGGGCCAATAGTCACCATTAAGTGACAGTCTTATACTTTGTACGTCGGCATTGTCAAATAAAGTCGGGTCAGCTGTACTCAAGTTACGTTTGTCGGTTTGAAAGAAAACAATAACAAAACGAGGTCTTTCAACTGAAGTGGATGTCTTGACAGCCCAAACTTCACGTCTTGCTCCTTTAGTAATTGAGGGTAATTCGTGTAACTCCCACTTCCTACTCCACAATGTCACTGCAATTGAATGATTTTATGAATGGGGTGCATAGGTTCTGTATTCAGCCTTTCGAAAAAGGTCAAAACGTCACATGCCAATTATCAGAGTGAAAAAAAATGTGAAACGTTATGTGATAAAATAGAAAATTCCACTATCTTTGTTAGGGTATATACAAGGTGTTTTTCCAATAAAAACTAAACACTCTAAAATATATTTTTAATAAATCTTCGGTAATACAGTATATGTTAAATAAAAAATGGTTGATGATGATGTCCTTCTGAGTTATTTAACACTCACTGGTGAATCCCCATTTTCACCACCCTGTAGAAATGAAATGCGTTGCGTGAAGTAGAGGAAACAAGCCCGCCCAAGGTTATTATACATTAATTATATATTTTAAATGGGGTAGTCTCTACTTTGTTATGGTCTATACTTGACAGCATTTTTTTGCTTCAGTAGACCCTCTTCAGGATACGATATACCAAATAAACTCCAACTAAATGGAGCTGCTTCTGCTACATATCACTACTGTTGTATGTCACGTTGTCACGTCAAAATGTCGCGTTGTCACGTCAAACGTCACGTTGTCACGTCAAACGTCACGTTGTCACGACAAATGTCACGTTGTCACGTCAAACGTTACGTTGTCACGTCAAACGTCACGTTGTCACGACAAATGTCATGTTGTCACGTCAAACGTCACGCTAGCACGTCAAATGTCACGTCAAACGTCACGTTATCACGACAAACGTCACGTTGTCACGTCAAATGTCGTGTTGTCACGTCAAATTGAACTTCATATTTGATGGTGATGAAAAGTTTGGATGGATCAAGTTCATCGAACTAGTCTACTTATGTATTAAATTGGACTAGGTGCACAGTGACACAGCAATAATGTATCAATATCTTCTGTATGTTCCTTGTGGTATATTATTCAAAAAAACTGCATATATCAAATATCATGTGAATGCGACAAATTTTATTTAGGTGAAACATCTAGACCATTGAAAGTACGAATAAACGAACACAAAAAATATATCAAAGATAGGGAATTCTTTAAGTCAGCTATTTGCAAACATGCTTGGGAAGAGGGTCATCAAATTCAATGGGATTCATCAAAAATAATATTAAAAGAACCCAATAATAAAAGACGGAAAATCAAAGAAAGTGCTTTAATACAACTAAATGCAGATAAATGTGTAGCTAGTATATCAGCCGATTGTAGTCAAATTTGGTTACCAATGTTAGAAAGAGAAATTTCCAATAATCAATTACCTGCGTTATCAGGATAGCATCATAAGTTTTTATCCAGGTTTTCTTATGATTTATAATTTGAATAGTTGTTAATCGATACACATTTCAATACACAAATCACAAAACTGAGTATACATATTTCAAAAACTTAAATATTCATACACAAAAAAACTATTAAGAAACGCGTTTTATTAACAACATTTCCAATATAAGCGAAAGAAACGCGCTATCCCAATAAAAACCGTTCCTGGAACGTGCACTTCACTGGATTTCCATTTCTAGTAGACTATCATATCGTTGGAATGTCATAAAATGAAGTGTTTCATTTCACATTTTGCCACAGATATGATCTACTATGAATGGACCTTAATAAAAATTTGATAACAAAATTTTGCAGTCTTAAACTTCAAAATAATTTTTTGATTGTCTAGTTGTCAAATTTTTTCTGTTGTGTCAGTTAGGGATAAAAAAATTAATTTTTACTTATTTTTTCTTGACAACGGTAGCTGGAACGCTACCGAAACGTTGAAATAAAGAATTCAAAAATATTGTGGTTTAATTTCCCAAGAAAATAAAAAAAGAAAATAAAAATAATGTATCAATTCAACGAGGCTCCAAAATTGGCTGGCTCTTTATGGGACAATAACCAAACATAATTCTGTCAAACCTACCACTACAAAGACACTTCGTCAAAGACCTCAACCCGTTAAGAACTTATCCGGAGTGTTTATGGTCAATTTTAAAATTATCATTTATTAATGAACATTATGGAAAATTGAAAAACTTCCCATACAACCAGTTGATGATCTTTTGGTAATTTGATTGCAATGTCCGTAAATATTATGTAACAGATTTTCCTAGTTTGCAAAAGGATTTATTCGAACCCAAAAATTCTCGAATAAACACAAAGCAATCATGGGAAAATGTATTTTATAATATTGTTAATTATAACCAAAACTCTATTATCAAATAAAAGATATTTTCTCAGGGATACCAACAGATGTTACAGGAGCATTCCATTGACGGTCACACTTTTTAAAAACACTACCTTCTACAAATGAGTTTAAAAACACAGTTGGACCCTTTAATTGGAACATCTTTGATATTCCATCCCCCAATAGAGACCTTTTTAAATCATCTAAAGATTTAAAGATTTAACAAAAATTATTTCTTATTATCAATATTTTAAAAATAAACTCTAGAATTAAATTGCTTATCTGTCACATAACCACTTGAGTTACAAAGAAGTTTTAACCACAACAGGTATTTGAACATGATAAGACGTATGGTCAGTGGTTCTCAACCGGATTTTGTCTTTTTAATACTTATTAAACAATGAAACATAAATTTATTGAGGATTTTGACTGAAAAAGGTTGCGAACCACTGCTCTGTCATGAAGCATATTTGAAGGACTTTTTGATCTGTTGAGGTGTACTATGGTGAAGAAATAAAGTCAATTTTCATAATTTTATTTCAAACTTGTCTTCCGTCTAATTTACGTCACACGTCGAATGTTAAACGTTACATGTCAAATGTAGCGTTAAACGTCACATGTAACATCGAACGACAAACGTCACATGTCAAATAACAAACGTCAAAACGTCACATGTGACGTATAGTGCCGTAGGGACATTAGCATTAATATCGACATATGCAGAGTGTGTAGCGGAGAGTATAAAGAAAAATCTATGTGAATTAATCATAATATTTATTCTTTTAACATATACACATATGATTCTTGATCTATAGATCAAACTGAATGGCGCTATTTATCCACAAAGTGCTATGACTCATGTCATAAGATTGGGAGAAATAAGAATTTAATTAAATCAGAAAACATATTGATTTATTCATAAAAAGATATAATTTTGCTAAGTAAATTCTTTAGCTGTTCTTTTAATCCTTCATTGGGACACGGTATTCCGAACCGGTTCCAATTAAATTTTCCAGCTTCCATTACCTTCTTTGTATATTCGCTGAATTTATAATATGTGTCTCCTTTCAAGAAATATATATATCCATCAATGAACTTGAAGGCACTTGTTATACCCAGTGGTAGGCCTGGAAATTGATCAGCAATTCGTCCACGCGTCTTTAATAGGAAAGGAAACATGGTAAATTCGATATAATTATAGGTATCGTAAAAAACGAAATTTCTACCATGATGGTCTTGAAAAACTGCATTGATTTCTTTGAATTTGAAATTAATATTATTTCTTGTTATGCGTAAATCTGGGAAAGATGATGTAAGAAAGTCTTTATTGGTGTTGTCGATTACCAAAAGGGAACCCTCAGAATTTTGAAAAATATGTGATATAGATGAAGACTTAAGTTGTGCAGGAAGGTAATCATGAAGATCATCAGGACTTGAGGGGATTCGCATATCATTTAAATCAAATTTCCATAAAAAATTTTCGTGTCCAACATATAGTCGGAAGTTTGGAAACGACGGAGCAGTTGCCAGAAACATAAAGCTTGGTATTGTTATATCGCATAAATTTTTGATTGTTGTACTAGGATGGTTCTTATGATGTGTGGGAGTAGTGGTTGTAGTTGTTGTTATCAAAGGTTTGGTCGATGTCTTGAAAATTTTAGGCCCATAGAGAGCACTCATACCCAAAATATCATCTTGATTGATGGTCTGCATGTTTTCATGATACCAAGGATACATTATCGCATCTTGAACATCACTGTGTCCTAAACCTAAATTATGGCCAATTTCATGAACTAATACCATTAGAAAGTTAGTTTTTCCATCTGGTGGAGTGTTTAGTTCGCTAAAATCCCAATTTTCGTCACTATCAATATGAAGCTCAATACATTTATCATTACCTGTGGGGAAAAATGCATGTGCAAGTACATGTCCCTTTCCATCAAATGGAAATTGACAAGCATTATTTCCACCACAGTCAGCTCGATTCCAATGTCCCTTTCGTCCAAAGGATATGGTAATGTCAGGTTTATGTTGTATCGGAGAGATAATTTGTGTGAATTGAAAATTGGAAACTTCTTCCCACATACTAAAAGCTTTTTTTGTTAACTGCGTCAGTGTAGAATTAACTCTGGGGAAATACCAATATAGGTTGGTATTGTTCCATTTAGAATAAATTTTATAATTGTTTTCAGCTTGAGCACATCGAGGTTTGGATAGCAAACGTAATGTAGCATCATTCAAATCACCACTTACTGGAAGATTATATCGTTCTTGGAAAGCTCCTAAGGTACTTTTAAAATCGGTGGTGCTGCCATCAGTAGTGTTTATGTAACCATATTTCTTCAAATAATCTATGACTTCAGATTCATTGAGCGTCAAAGCTTGACGGGTGACACAGAATAATATCAACAGAATGCAACCAATCATAATGATGACCTGAATAAGAATGATGTTTATGTCGCTCAACATCTATATATGTATTATATAATTTAACGTAACATGTGACTTGACAAGTCGTTTACATTTGCTGTTTAAAAAATAATCGCCAATTTTTAAAAGTTTTTATTTCAAGAAAACACCAATAATATACAACTATTTATTTAAATCATTGATAACTTTAAGTTTATAAAAGTATACATATT